>QFFB01000211.1:0-24754 GCA_003316465.1 Ramaria cf. rubripermanens
TAGTTCGAATATTGACTTATTTCCTTGTTACCAACCTCCAGTCTTCTTGCATCACTATCTCCGTAGTTAGATACTATTAGTGATACCTTGGAGCCCAAACCTCCAGGCAGCCTCCGATACTCTGATCTCCAAAATTAGGGCCCGAACAATAGTAGGTGGTGCAACCCATAAGTTGAAGCCAAGTCCCTACCCCCTTTATTGCTTCAAAGTCCGACCTCCAAGTCTCCGACCTCCAAAGTTCCAGGTAATGTCCACGAACTTAACAATAATTTGATAAACAATTTATTTGGGGTGATTAAGCTTGACTGCAAGGGTTTGAGTTTCTAGGCCTTTGGATTTAGGAAACATAGACATAGGATAGGAAAAGGTGAAGGGGATGATCAAATATTTGGTGTTTTAGGGTTCAGTTAAGTAGCTAAGAAACTAATCACGAAAATGACCATGATAGTAGCATAAGAAAGAAATATGGGTCAGATCAAGGGGACCAAGGTCCAGATTTGGCAGGGTAAGCTTGATGGAAGTCAGTAACAGTCTCGATCACATGACCCAACTCAGTCATGAGGATCCAAGATGTCTCTTCATTGGTGCTTTCATAACCAGCCCAATGGACCAGGTATAGGCAGTTACAGGGTCTTTGACGGCAGTCAATCTTAGAGTCTAATATCTCAGAAATCTCATACTTGGGCTTGCCATCAATTTCAACAGGTGGGGGTGGCAGCTGAATATGCTCCGGGATGGAGTTTAGGATTGTGGGTTTGAGCATAGAGACATGGAAGACTGGGTGGACCAGGTGCATGCTGTCCAGGAGCCAAAGAGTATAAGAGTGGGAACCAGCTTGGGCAATGATCTCAAAGGGCTGCAGTACTTCTCAGCAAGCTTCTTTGAAGGCTGAGTGGTTCAGAAGAATTGCACTTTGACAAATGCTGAGGATCCTATGACAAAATCATGGCCAGAACACACCATGCATTGGCCAAGGCCTGATACCAAGACTGAGCAAGTTTAATCTCCTCTTTCAAGGCAGTGTGAAGCAGGTTAAGGTCAATGGTGAAATCTCAAGCTCTGGAGGATGCAAGGTCCTGTTCAGGGTGAACCGTGAGGTTTGGGTGATAGCCATTGTTGGCATAGAACAGTGATATACCCATAGTAGCACTAGGAGCATTGTTATAAGCAAACTCTGCAAGTGGTAGCAAATCAGACCAATTGTCTTGCTGAGAATTGCAATATACTCTAATGTACTGTTCCAACATTTGGTTAACATGTTCAGTTTGACCATTGCCTTTGGGATGATAATCCGAGGTAAGATGCAACGTCATGTCAAGAGCTTTACCGAGGGACCAAAAGAAGTGTGATACGAATTCAGATCCACAGTCAGAGATGACATGCAAAGGTACTCCATGCTTAGAGAAGACATGTAGCATGAATAGTTTTGTGAGGTTGGCTGAAGTGACTGTGTTATAGGTTGGAATGAAGATGCTTTGCTTGGTGAGGCAGCATACAACCACCAGAATGGCAGTGAATCCTGAAGAGGCTGGCAACTGCTCAATGAAATCCATAGATATTGAATTCCAAGGCTGCTTGGGGATTGGGAGCTGCTTGAGAAAACCATAAGGCCAGTGGCACTGTGACTTAGATTGCATACATGTGGTACATGACTTGCAAAAGTCAATAATGAAGGTCGAAAGTCCTGTCCAAATATATCTTGGCAGATCAGGGCTAACATCTTGTTTTGGTCATGTTTGTACTATAATACTCAGAGTTGGAGGTTGTTAGCTTTGGGAATGTAGATTCGGTCATCAAGGTGTAGGAAACCATCATCAGTTTGCATCCATCTCAGGTTAGTGTCATCTCCGAGATGCTTTTTGGCCATGGGGTCAGATGTCAGGTTGGCTAATATATTAGCATGAAGCTGTTTGGAGTCCATCAAGGTGCTCACTCAGAGTACAGGTGCAAGTGAGTATGTGGTATGAAGTGATTCAAAGAGTTGTTGGTTGGTGAATATTAGTTGTAGGTTCTGAGGATTGACTTGATTGTAGTCACTACCTCCCTCTTTAGGGTAGATGTCCCATCATCTAGTTAAAGCATCAGGTTTAGTGCCAAGTTTTCCAGGATGGAACCAAATAATGAGGTTGAACTGTGATACATATTCAGACCAACAAGCTTGTCTTCATGTTAAAACCTTAGTGGTGGAAAAATACTCCAAACTTTTGTGGTCAGTAATGACATCTATTGTGGTTGCCAAACCCTTAAGATAGTGTCTCCAATGCTTGAAAGCCTCAAAAATTGCCAGTAGCTCTTTGTTGTGGACATCATAGTTAAGCTCAGCACTAGAAAATGTCCGAGAGTGTTTAGTGATCAGATGTAATTCACCTTCAGAGTTGAACATAGAGAGGATTTCACTGAGGGCATAGTCCAAGGCATCAGTTTCAATGACCAAAGGTTGGTCAGGAATCCAGTGCATAAGGATCAGGGCCAAAGTGAATGCATTCTTCAAATAGCTGATCAATTTCTGACATTCTTCAGTGAATGCCCATGGTGTGCCTTTCTGGGTGAGCTGAGTGAGGGGAACAGTTATGTCTGAGTAATTGTGAATGAAACAGCAGTAGAATTGGGAAAACCAAGGAAAGATTGGATGTCTCTAACCTTCCAAGGTTTGGGCCATTCCTAGATCATTTGTACTTTGTTGTGGGCCATGGTGAGTCCATCAGTAGATAGCATATAACTAAGGATTTCCACAGAGTCTTGGTGCCATTCACCTGCTTTGGCATAGAGGCTGTGTTTACAGCGCCAGTGTAGTACTTCACAGACATGTTCCCTGTGCTGAACTGGGTCATTGGAGTAGATGAGAATATCATCAAGGTAGACAACAAGACATTTGTCTAATAAATCTCCTAGGACATGATTCATGAAATGTTGAAAAACTGAGGGCCATTGGTGAGACTGAAAGGCATGACCAGCCATTCAAACAAACCATAATGGGTTCAGAATGCTATCTTCCATTTGTCTCCTTCAGCTACCCTGACTAGGTGGTACACATGCCACAGATTAATCTTGGTGTAGATATGAGCTTTGCAAGGCATGTCCAATAAGTTGGTAATCAGGGGAAGTGGATATTGGTCCTTCTTTGTGATCTTATTGAGAGCTTGGAAGTCTACACAGAGCCAAAGCATGCCATCCTTCTTTTTGATGAAAAGGATGGGAGCTCTGTGTGGAGAGTGAGTGGGCAGAATGAAACCCATGTTCGAATGCTCATCAACAAATTCTCAAAGTGTAGTGAGTTCCAAGGTCAAAAGCAAGTACAATGGAGGTTGAGGAGGTGTAACTCCCTCTTCCAGGTTAATATTCAGGTCATAGGTTTGGTGGGGTGGCAAGCCATCAGCCTTTGCTTTACTGAAGATGTCAATAAGCTTGTGATACTCCTCTGGGACTTCTTGCAGATCCACCTGTTTGGGGGGGGGACAATGCCGAGTGGGCCAAGATGTTGGCTATGGTGAGGTTCAACCAAAAAGACTGGGTACCTTCCATTTTACAGGCAGGCACAAATGCAGCTGCATTGATCAAGACAACCTTGGGTGCTTCAAGCTTCAGGGTGGGCACCTTGAGGGGTGCAGTGTTTGGGATGGACTTGGCCAATGTAGTGCAAGCCAAAACTGACAGAGTGTCCAAAGGAACACCTGGGAGGGTCATTTGGAACATAATACTGCCCAATACCCAATCAATTAACAGATTGTAGTAGGTGAGCCAGTTGTGTCCAAGGACTACCGAAACAGATGTATCTAAGGAGTGACATAAAAATCTATGGAATGTGTGTGACTATGGGGGAATTGGAAGGTATAACTACTGATTCAGTGATCATTGAGTTTGTACTACTATCAAATAGATGAAGTGGTATAGACAAAATAGACCATGTTTTCAGATCATATTTGTGAACAAAAGTGGTGTTAATGAAACATTGTGTAGAACTGGAATATACTAGAGCTTTGAATGATACATGAGAGATAAGGTTGGAACATAAACTAACTACAAGAGACATAGAATCAGAGAAAGTGGAAGCATTGAGTCTTACCTCCCTTTGCATGCAACCTGAGTCAATGCAACCCTCAGAATGCATGGAGGCCAAAGGGTTGCTGACTATTTTTTCACCTTGGAGGCCTGGGCCAAACTTTCAGCTTTACCTTCAAAGGCCTTCCCATCAGAAGCCTTAGCAGCTCATCCTCTTGTGGACAATGGGCAGTAATGCACAATGTGACCTCCCTTGCTGCAAAGCAGGCAGAGGTCATTGTCCATGCAACACTGTTGTTCCTGTTGGGTAAGCTTGCTGTCTTTCCTGAGCTTATCTGTAAGGTCAGGTTTCTTAGGCTGCTGGGTAGCCTGCCCCTTCATAATGTCCTTCTCCTTTAACAGGTTGGAGTTGGACTTAGGCTGGGCATTAGAATTGCCAGCCAAGGGCTGACGGTCAGGGGCAGGGTTGGCTTGGTTCATTTTCTCATTCTTTGCCTCAGGTTTTGGGGCCAAGTGACTCTCACAAGAGAGCTCAGATTGGCATTCCCAATACCTTTGGTCAATTTTCTGAATGAGGTTGTGAAGTTCATCCAAGCCTCAGGGTTTGTTGAAATATACCATCTCATCCTTGATTCTCTTCAGGAGCACAATATAAGCCCTTCAATAGAGAGCCTGGCTGTTGGAATGAGTCAGTAGAATTTGACAAAAAAAACAGGTGGCCTTGTGGTTGTCCTTCATAACCAGTTGTTTGAGTTCAACCTCAGTGTTGGCTTTGGGATTGTATAGACCAAAGTTGATGTAGAGTTCATCAGTGAATGCTTTGAAGTTGCTTAGCCAGCTGGGTTCATTTCTCTCACCAGTTAGGTAGGACTTGAAATAGTCAAGAGCCATACCTTTTAAGAAAGACAGTACATAATTGACCTTGACCAGATCATCTCTAAACGAATCTGGCCTGGAACGGAAATTGAGCCTGCATTGGAGTAAGAAACCTCTGAGTTTCTTCAGATCCAAACCGTCAAATTGATCAGGTTCCCAATGCTTAGCTTTGGAGGGTTCTTGCCTGCCGTCATTTACAGTGTCTGCAAGCCTAATCATTGCATTAAAAAACACCATGATGGGCTCCTGGTCAGGCAGTGCAAGGCCTTCCCTGGCATTCAGGTTGGGTGGGGGTTCATCTTCCATGCCATCTGGGGTGCTGTTGTCAGGGTTAGTGGGCTCACTCGGGTCACTATCTCAGGGGTTCCAGGATGCTTCCAAACATCCTCAATGTTCCTCAGAGCCCTCATTAAGAATGTCTTTGATGTGGCCTCTGGGAGCAACTCAACAAACCAGTCCTGGAAATGGATTCTGATAACAGTTACAAAATGGGGGGTTTTCTTGGGGTGGGACAGATTCTGCCCTTGCTCTGTGAGACTGGATGGTTGGAGTCAGTCTGCTTGCATTGCATACTGAAGATCTGGTTGCTGGAGGCATAATGTAACAGCTGAATGTAGGAGTTTTGATATACCTTCAAGATGCCAATGGATAGGTGGTACCAAGATACTCAGCCAAAGGCTGAGGTGGGATTGGGTCAGAGGGACTTGGCTTCAACTTATAGTGTTGTGCCCATGCAGCTGTCTGTCCCTATATTTCAGATGGGAGGTTTGGAGCCTAGGGCTACATATCTATTTACAGATGGGGGACATACAACTTAAGGGGGGGGGATACTTTGTTAATATCAGAACTGAACTAGCATACATGTGAGGAATGGGCTTATATACTAGAGAGTGATACAGAGATTGGAGAGTGTGTGACCAAGTGGTCACATGATACGGGCAGGGTGGGATGTACTAAGAATAGGAAAGAGTGATAACAGGTATGTAGCAATAGGATATGTGTGTGTCTGAGTGTGACTGAAGTACTTGAGGCCAGAGGCCTGAGGTATGTGGTCTGAAATCCCAAGGTATGCCCAGATCCGAGGTGGAATGGGGATCTAACAGAAAAGGGGATTATTCCAAATTCAAGGATATGATGTGGATGGTGATTTAAAATAATTAATCCTGCAAAAGTGAAATATGGCTTGGAAATATGAACAATTCAAACAACATTCAAGTTTACACAGAAGTTGTATAATTTAACCCAATTAGAATGTTCCAAATATTTTCCCTTGAATATTGTTTGAATTTTATATATTCCCAAACTATATTCCACTTTTGCAGAATTAATTAGCTATTTTAAATCTCCATCCACTTTTCAAGCCATACTCCCTGAATCTGGACTAATCCCCTTTTCCCAGTGATTTTGTTATGAATATAGGATTACTTTTCTTTTGTTATCTTTTGTCACGCTCATGTCACCTAGATATTGCCGGTGACATGATCCGGTGTTTCAGGGGCTCCGCCCCTTTCTGCTGTATAAGTAGCTAGAGCATTAGTTACTTCAATCTCATACGGTTTTAGCCCGTCCCTCATGATGAGGCCGGTTATGCGCTCGAGTTAAATGCGCATCGAGTTTTTCTGTCTTCGAGTCATCAGCTATTCCCTCTTCTTCTATTTTATCAGATTTGAATTCAAGAACATTGTCGCTTGCTACATTATCCACCGAGACAGTAGACTCGTTTCACTTTCGTGGCGACAGTTAAGCTGATTGATCAAACTCTCGAACTGTGAAGATTAAATAGTCCATTGAAAGTCAACAATATCTCATCGAGATACGATACACCCACTAACCAAGTACAAAATATTCGCTCACTGGCCCAGAAGTTCATTCGAACTAAGGATCGGTCTAGCTGACCTCTACCGTGCCGTGCGGCACCCCCACTTTGCGAAAAAAAATATATTCTTGGAATATAAACTCTTGTTATATAAGTCCAAGCAAGATCTCTGATTCGCTTCGGCGTGAAATCTCGTGCAGTCGTCGCATCACTATGGGAACGACTGCGAACGCACAGTCTGGATGTATGACGAGCCAGCATCTGGGAACTGAGGAACGATAGTATGTCAGCCGACAAATGGAAGGTGCGATTAGTTAGTTTCAATTGTACCTCCCAGACCATGGCGCCGGCGCTCCATCCCTGCGATTTAGCTTGTGCCAGACATCCAGCCAATGTCGATGGATCGATGAACCCGTTGCTGGCATCACCTGTCGTACCGGGTTTTCCGATCACGATCTTGTTAAGGGGTACGCCGCTTGCTGCAATTTGGAACACAGCAGATTGAGGCCACGTGCTAGAAGACGAAGTGAGCAAGCCGTTGCAATCGGTGTACTCAGTCGTTCCCTCTATTCATTAACGAAAATTGAAAAAAAATTGTCAGACTTTGTATGCAAGAAGAACGCACGGTTGTAGAACTGGCGACATCCAAAAATTTAGTAAGTTATCATATACCTCAACGCAACCAAACGTCATTACCTGTACATTGTACTGCACGGTGTCCCTTTGAGTCTCCATACAAAACATATGGACGAAAACTACTCACCCAGTCGATTAAGTTTCCTACGTTTCGGTCAACCGTGAGGTATGCACCACCTCCAAACTTGCCGGGCGAGAACCAAGGCGCAACCGCTTTCAAAGAACATTGTTGTCAGTTGGCTGTATGGCTACTGACAACAATGGGACACAGACGAGCATGTGTCAGGATGAATTGCCCTTGAGGAAGCTGCGTGCGAAGTTGCTGGGTAAAGGTGGTAAGCCAGGATTCAGCCGCCCCGTTCCCTGCATTGATTGCATTGAAGTCCTATGCCAAACAGTAAGTCTAGGACTCTGTGTATTAGAAGTAATGGCGCACCTCGTAATCAACGTCAATACCATCCAAATCGAACTGTTGGACAAATCCTGCCATAGTGTTTGCGGTGCCAACGGGATCGGCACCGGACGACGTTGGTGCGTCAGTCGAACCGAAAGCACTAACAATAAGTTTGATTCCCGCTGCAGCGTATTGCGCCTTGACGGCGCTACGTTGGGATGCAGATAACTGGGTCCATTCCGCTGCTTTGTCAAAAGCACCCTCTGTAAGTAGGAATGCTAGGGCGCTGAGTGTTCCCGTAGCTCTCAGCATGGAGTAGCATGGAGCTTAACCCAGTCACGTACAAGACGTTATACCCCTATAAAGCACCAGGTCAGAACTTTACAATGTCGTAATGACGGAATGAAAAGGCATACCTGCAGAAGCGATGCATCCGGCGGCCCTGTGAGGCCTGATACGAACTTGTCGCCATATATAACAAAGTGCGGAGGAGAAGGTGTCGCTCTTGCCAGGATATCCCGCGCTGTGTTGTCCAGAGCCGGGTGGTTGACCACTGCACTGGAATTCGTTGGCACGAGACCGCCGTGGTTAAACATCTTCGCGCCACTGGTCAATCTCGGCGCAGGAGCTGGAGATGATGCGACATTGCTCAGTCCCGATAATGCGATACTTATGACTGCGAGGGCAGAGTATGTGAACGAGACCATGGCCGGCGTCCTAAGAATGCCGTGTGCGTAACGCTGGAGAGCAAGAGCTGGAGCATATAAGCGAATGTATTGCGTTGTTTTATAGGCATTTTAATCCAGTTGAAGCACAAGGTCTAGCGGCATTATTCCTAATCGTCGCATGCAACTTCGGTGGACCCGGGCGGAAATTAGCTTCTAAGTTTAGGAGATAACTGGTGTCCAGATGGAAAGCTTGAAGGTCAATGGACTGGCGCATGGTAACCAAAGTCGGCATAAGCCCACTCGCATTCTGGGAAGGAACTACAACAGCACATCGGTTGAGCTGCTCTTTGGCTACACGTGGATGATTGATAGACTTACACTTTAAATTCTCCAAGCGCGTATGGTTCAATGCAGTATGAGTCGGAAAAAAAAAACATTCTGTGGGAAGAATAAAACTTGGGGTGAGATGTCCATGCGACTGAAACTCAGGCATGTGCAATGCGGCGCCCGAGCACCCATCTTTAGTGCCCGAATTGTCAAGTGGCCAAATACTCTGCGACGTGTCCAAGGCATTATATCGACCAAACCAGAAACAGCAATATTGAGAAGCAGTCAGGGAGAATTCGGAACCGGAGTGCTCGGGAATCCGGTAACCTGGGCTAACGACACACGGCGTTGGGGAGACCGTGCAAAGAGGAGAGTGGGGAAAACCGAGGCGTGAAATGGTGACGGATGATTGATAAGAGAACGGAGGGCAAATATGCTTCCTTCCGCAATCCTCACGGAATCCCTATAGCCGCAATGGTCGTGCGAGAGGTGCCACGAGATAGTGCTTTGCATTGACCTGATTGACAGGAGTCACGGAAAAAAAATTTAAACGATGAGAACTACACGACTATGTGTGTTTTCCAACTTGTGTGTATCAGAAACTCAAGAACCATGCCAGAAAATTTGCCTTCAATGCTAACTAGATAGTAAGCAGACCTTCAAAATAGTATAATCACGATTATGTGATCATCCGCAGCTTATTCTGAGGTTACATAAGCGCCATAGTTTTCGATTGTGAAGCCGTGACGTAATTCAAATAGGTTATAAATACAGTACAATGTTCCAGGGGGTAGGTGAAATTTTGCTTTCAAGACCCGCTCAGTGCCTAATGGTAGCAGGAATTTACTTATTTTCCACAAATATCAGACAACCAGTAGTATCGATCAGGTCCGTTAAGCGAGTGTTGCGGAGTATATACTCTTGACTTGAAATGCTTTTTTCTTGCTTAACATAAAATGCTATTGATCCATGTGATCTGCTGTAGGAGCATATTGTGCACTACAACACATGATTAACATGGATCCGGTGCGGGCGAAGATGGTTGATGATCGATGAGTTCCAAATTGGATCACCTTACTGAGCCTCCTCGCTTCACTTTAAGAATGCCGCTGTGACCGTGAGCAACTACTATAGGTGACCTTTGACCCAGTATTTGATGAGCAAATAAGCGAGGAGAGTCGACGACTCCACGGTACAGCTAATTAGATACCGTACATCCAAGCATTTCACGGCGAGCAAATCCCGGACCCCTTCGTGTCCGAGATTAGTCGGGAGGCACACCCACACTAAATCACAGGAAGCCCAGTCTCCGAAAGAGGGGTTTGTCATGCCCGTGAACCCAAGAAATTGAACCAGGCGATAGTAACCGACGTTTGGGGTACAAAAGTCCATAAGGTTGGCAAGCCATTATGTGCCAGTCCATTTGATCATCGTGCTAATGCAAGAGGTAGACGCATGACAGCAAGTACGCCGATATGGACTCGCTGTGCGACAAAAGACGTGCCCAGTCACAAATAGGAGCATGGAGCACTTGCGATCGTCAACCACCCCTAAGGAAATGACAAGATGAAAATTGCCAATGTGGTCTTTGAGAATGCACCGTGGCTTCGCACATACACGCTAGGGCGTTGTCAATACCGCAACAAGCTTGGAACAACGGATTACAAACAGCCAAATTCACAAATGCAATGATATTAAAACACTTGACATGAGATTGAGCATCGAAATTTGCGTACCAGCAAATTATCCGACGTCACCCCATATCATCACGATCAAACGAGAGCAATCCTTTCTTGGACTTTCTGGACTTCTTTGAGTTTTGCTTCACATCTTCAGATTTGCCACTCCCATCCGGTGCCTTCCTTTTCGAGCCAGTGATCCTCCCTTCCTTTATTCTTTTGGATGAAAATGACAAACCAGATGGCGGGTCAGTAAGTTGCTTTGATGACTGAGTGGATTCTTTTGGAGGCTCAGAGGACCCCAAATCATTAGGTTCCGGTGGCAGAGGCGGAAGACCTTGTGCTAATCAAGAGGCAAAAGCACCAATGTGAAACTAAGACACCGACTACCACTGCTGGTGACAAAGCCTCACCTTTACGCCTCTCATTCTTCGCCTCTAGCTCGGTCAAATGCTTCCCTTCCTTCAGGACCACCACCATTGGCTTCTCATCAACATCATCCTCATCATCTGACCCTCTTTTATCGTTTTCAGGTCGTTCTGGTATAGGAGGGCGACGTTCTCGACCGAACTCATCAATTCCATCTAAATACTGAGGCTCATCCTCATCGTCTTCTGTGGCCCGGCCAGCAACTTGATTCTGGAGTTTTACAAGAAACGAGGGTGTTTGGCTGTTGTAAGCCAGACGGGAAGAAAGCTGGTGGCGAGTAGGCTCTTTAGGTGGCATTGCTACTCCACGAGCATACGTTCAGCTCCGCATTGTAACTCCGCCACCGAGCAATGCCACCGGCACCTGCACGAGGATTAGATGGTATTCCACATTCTTTGTTACCATTTCTTCAATCCCAATCACAAAATTCATTGACTCGACTTTACTCTCGCCCGTCATCATGTCTAGCCATTTTTCGGTGCGCATTATGGTCTTGTGGCTATTCCATTCTTATAAACTTGCTGTGGAAGCCTGCTGGGACCAATGGAAAGGCAGATCGTGATGAGTCTGCTTTGGATTGATTCACCTGTTCTAACATCAACCCTGGATTCTTGGATAATGCGAGACGGACGAAAGTACGTTTTGCAGTCATGTAAAGAAGAACGTCACAGAGTTGCATTCTATAGACATTATGAAGCCGCTATTACCTCACTCGCACGATTAAACATTATTATGAACCCTTCTTCTAAATTAACCTTGAATTCTACTCTCAAATCGGCATTTAGAATGGCAATCGCAGGAGAGTATGTGCCCATTTGGGTATTGTCCCAGATGTTCAACAAAGACCTGACTTGATGATAGTGGAGAGCATCGAAGTTTCGGAGTTCCAGCAGAGAAAGGTGAAAAGCGGTCTGCAAGTGTGGAAGTCTTGGATGCATATGCTGTAGAACGCTGGGAGGTATATAACTCTAGTCTAAGCTGACGATTGATTCGCTGATTTTCTTTTCATTTTTCAGACAATTCTTCATTTTATGGTCGCGTCTGGAACTGGTCAAGCGCCAGCAAAACCATCACAAGGTGTATTATATCTTTTACAACGGAGTGGCTTGATGGCAACCATGCTATCACAATCGTACGTGCTTGTGCCTGTTCGCGACGTTTGTTGCATGTTGCCCCTGTAACTGTTAACGTGCGTATGACTGCACCAGGGGAACAAGCATGAAAATCACTTCTGCAGGATTTCAATTTCTTCTGCATTCACCACATGAACAGTTATGGACCCTTCTCCTGCAATACCTACACATGGCAGAAGTATGCATCTGTGTCTGCAACTTGAAAACATCTCAAAGCCCAATGTATATTTTTCTCCCTCGCAGGAACGACAAATGGATCTAGTTGAAGTACTCAGCTTCTTGCTTATGTTATCGACTATGGAGCTGGGCCAGGATTACTCTACCGAAAATCTTAGTCCGACGCAGCTTACCATGCTTGAGGACCTGCGAGACTATGGGCTTGTCTGGCAGCGGAAAGTAGGCAGTCTTATTTTGCAGCCATTGTGTTATTTTGGTTTGATACTTCTTTGTATGGCTAACTGCGCTGGTCGTATGTTCCCAGCCCTCATCTCGTCGGTTTAATCCCACACGCCTAGCTACCACACTTACATCATCGTCCCCCCCATTACCCACTACCTCGAGTACCGGCTCTTTAACGCAACACGCAGGATCAACCTCGGACGGATTTATCATCCTCGAGACTAATTATCGACTCTACGCATACACAGGTAAGAGCTTTTTGGCTTTTGGCTTTTGGCTTTTGCTCTACTCATAACTTGACTCGCTAATCCGCTTGTGATATAGATAATCCCTTGCAGACAGCGGTTCTTAATCTCTTTGCAACGCTGAAATCCCGCTTCCCAAACCTCGTCGTTGGGAGCATCACACGTGACAGCGTGAAAAAGGCCCTAGCCAATGGCATAAGTGCTGATCAGGTCCATCTGTCTCCGAATATCTGTTTCATATTAAATCTAAACCCCTTTGAATGATCCACAGATAATCAGCTATTTGACAGCACATGCACATCCTCAGATGCGGAAAAACGTATGTGCGTCTTTCACTCTATCCTTGGACATTCATGTTGAATTTACGTAGAATCCATTACTACCTGTGACCGTTCAAGATCAAATTAGACTATGGGAATTGGAGAAAAATCGTCTCAAGTCACAGGAAGGTGCGGGTTGTGCTCTCGTCCGTTGGTCCTAACTTAAAGCCGAGTCGCCAGGCTTTCTATACACGGCATTTGCATCTCAAGCTGACTATGAATTCGTGCTCGACTACGCTCGGAAATTGGGCGTAGTTCTATGGGAGAGCTCAGCAAAACGCTGCTTTTTTGGGACATTGGAGGGACACGTCAATGTACGAGGCTTCATCGAGCGGAGGACCGGAGGCGGATAGCGTAGTAGTGTACGTAATAGAACTGGCTACTCTACAGTGGGCCACGATGCATGAATGGGAACATTCTATGTTTTCTATGTCTTTTCAGATTTATACCTAAAGCCTGTCAGGTCCTTATGATATCCGAGTCCACCAACAACTAATTACTGCGCGTACGCGTCATGAGCACGTGACGGTGACGCAAGTCTCACTAGTCATTAATGGCTTCTCTTTCAGTGCACTCAGCTGCACAAAACAGTATGTTCTACATTTGAAAGAGATACTCTGATACAGATGCTAGTGTCGCGGTAGATCAACTCTCTCTTCTACGTTCACTCCTTGCAGAAAATCCCACTCAGCTAAACGTAGCAGACGCGGTACGGCCATCTTGACAGCTTCAGAAGTATCATTCATTTCCTTATTCCCGTATGGGATATATACTTAGGACGGCCGCACGGCATTGCACTGGGCATCCACCTCTCCAGGGGGCGTCGAGATTGTTCAATTTTTGCTCGAGCAGAAAGGCATTGAAGTGAACAAGTCGGATGATAGCGGATGGTCCCCCCTCCACATTGCAGGTAAAATATTCTATTCCTATTAAGTGAAGGCTCGCGTGTGCACGATTGTTTCAGTGAGCGCAGGACGTGAAGGCGTGGTTCGAGAACTACTTGGTGCTGGAGCAGATGTGAATAAAATGAACGACAAAGGTCTCACTGCCTTGTGCGTCGTATGCTTTCCATTTAATCAGTGTCTGTTAATATAATAAGCTTCTAGACATTATGCTGCATCGAAGTCGCGAATTTCAGTGAGTGTGACCAGCTACTACTTTCTCAGATGGCTAAGGAAGGCAGATTGGTCAACTACTAATATCGCGCGGCGCAGACGTTAGTCATTTTACAACGCAGTTCTATTCCCATTTATGCCCTACCAGATCAATGCGAAGGATCGTGCAAACCAACATCCTCTGTAGGCCTTCCCTAATTGATGTATGTTTGATTGATAGCTGGTTCTAGGCATCGTGCTGCGACGACTGGATCAGCTGGCTTCGTATCACTGCTTCTCAAGCCGCCAGAGGGCGCTCCAAAGACACGTTTGAACACTACAGACCGTATCGGTTAGTTATGCACCTCAACACCACCGCATGCTAACTTATTGCGCAAATCGAGGGAATACACCGTTACATCTTGCCATGGAGTCGGGACATGCAGAAGTTGCCGTGCTGCTTATTGAAGCCGGCGCAGATCGTCATCGTGTATGTGTCCCTGGTTTGGGATCACGCGACATAAAGCTCATGTCTGTATAAATGTTAGCTTAATCATGATGGTCAAGCACCAGAGGAAGTCGAAGGGGTGGGGGGGCAGGAGCAGAAGCGAGCACGGGAGTATGTGGTTGACAGAGTTGGCAAAGCCCAATGAACTGCTGTTACACTACACGTCAATAGCGAAACTTTACCAAGCTTGGAGAAATGAATGCAATGTGTAACGATATGCATTGAGGGTAAAAGAGACTGCTCCTTGTTGAATCTCGTTCTCGAGAGTGAATTATCTGTTCCGCATGACCACGATCCGGGGCGTCGGTGAGAGAAAAATATATATATTACAAGGCACGTCCCGTACGATTATTTGGTCCAGGGGTGTGTTCTGTTTCGCCACAAGTGACACGAGACTACTTCACACATCCATTCCGACGTCAATATAACACGCACGACTAGATTACACGGAACTCACTTCACACGTAGATACCCACTGCACCGCGCTTCGGGTCCATTTTCCATATACCGCCCACCTTCACGCTGACATGTAATTGTCCACACCCAGAGACGGGACACGTCCACTCGTAGTGTTCCTCAACTACCTCAGTTGTCACGGCAGTGGTACGTTTCCGTTTGGTCCCACGTCTCGTCGAAGATGAACCGCCGCGGTTCACGGTGTACGGTATGGCTGGCTGGCGAGCAGAGCGGCGAATGGAGCAAGTGTTACCAGCTGAAGAGGATGACATGCCGCTGCCGCGTCGGGGACGAAGACGAGACCGTATCGAAGTGTCTTCAGGAGGAAGCGTATCTACAGGGTCAGCAGCTGGGAACGGGAGGGGCGGTGTCTCCGAGTCGTTAAGAAGTGAAGTTGGAGAACCAACAGGTGCAGCAAGGGCTTTGCCTTTACCCTTGACGTCTAGAGCAGTAGCCGACCCGTCCACCTCAGTCTTACCTGCGCGTTCCGGATCTAAGTCCAGTTCGCCACCTCCCTTATCCTTACGGTTATGAGCAGGGTCGATATCATTGTTCGCGAGTTCCTTTTCTCTATGCGGCTTCATCAGAAGGTCCACACACTTTCCATCCAAGACGTGGCCGCATCTTAAACCCCACACGCGCCTCCCTTTCATTTCCTCTTCACTGACATCCACCATCCCGTCGGCGTTCGCTAATAATGGATCCAGACACTTTGCACAAACGAGAATTTCAGACCCATCTACTTTGGAGTCGCCTTCCTCATGCTCTGTGCCAAAATCATATGTCCAGCCTGGGCCTGCCCGATCGGGATGCGTCATCCGCCTATTGTAATCTGGACCGAGGCCAAGTGCGGCGTCCCTGCGACCCCACGGTCCCAAGCCACCCACAAAGAACGTTTGAGGACGTCCAAACTCGAGGGTACGGTAATCAACAGGTATACGCTGCAAACGCAGGCCATCCCGGCCATCGTCCCCCGAGAGAACTGACGAGAAAAATCTGCCAAAGAGACTAGCAGCGCGATTCAAGGCTGGCATGTCGTCAGCCTCGTCAGCTTCGTCAGCTTCGTCAGTCTCGTCAGTCTCGTCAAAGAGCTCATCATAACTCTCGGAGCGACGAGGAAAATGCACTTGCGCACGAGGACCGTGACGAAGTCCAGGGTTGTTCCTTTGATAGAGAAGCCCCCCGCCGAGCTGTATACCATTACCGTTCCCATTACCATTGCTGCCGTTGTCATTATTGTTAACGGGTCGTGCAGGCTCGTCAAACGGAAGACGACTTCGCGGTTGATTGCTGGGTATTGGCGGGGGGAGGAGGGCGAAAGGCATAGGCTCAGCAATGATCGGCGGAATATGTGGAACAGGAGGAACAGGATGATGTTGCGGATGAGGTGGGGGAGGGGAAAAAATTCGGAAAGGTGCAGACGAAGCTACGTAACCCAAATTAATGACCATCTAGAATCATTTGATGGAGACATACATCCTCCACCTCTTCTGCGTACCCCACCTCGCCTGTGT
Source organism: Ramaria cf. rubripermanens (assembly GCA_003316465.1). Lineage (NCBI taxonomy): Eukaryota > Fungi > Basidiomycota > Agaricomycetes > Gomphales > Gomphaceae > Ramaria > Ramaria cf. rubripermanens. The sequence continues at coordinate 16,494 of QFFB01000211.1, forward strand.
CGATAACTCGCGCTCGCGGACTCGGCGGATGGCCCTTGTTCCTCGTCGCTGTCAAGAACGACGATGGGACGATGTTGACCACCATTGTTATTTGGGCGATGTACCTGGGTCGGGGTCCCGCCACCAACAGGTGTATTCCCGACTACGGAGTCATTTTCGGCAACATTTTGTCGAGTAGCCTGTGGTCCTTCGTCCATAGCAATCGATAACGACGACTGGCCTCGATTAGAAAGAGGGCTAATATAACTCTCTATCGGTAGGCTTTCGTCGTCTACGTTGATGACTGGCGTACGTGAGGTGCGACGAGAGGCTGATCCTGGATGGAAACCTGTCAACTCAATGCCATCAGGTGAGAGGTGTTGATGGGGAGACTGTGTAATAAGGCTTGGTTGACCAACTTCCGCGGTAGACATGATGGTTGCGGTTAAAGCATGAAACAAAGTAAGCGATAGTCTGTGACTGAGCAGACAAATAGAAAGAAGGGGAACAAGCTGACTAATCACAGGCCGCAAGGCGTCTATTTGCCCTTACCTGCAGTGCCCAGTGCCGCAGTGAGTCCATTCATTCCCTTCGTTAACAGGCCAGGTGAGTAATCGGTAAGTTCAGGTGCCGCCAAAACGTCAGACGCCTAGATCATCGCCAGCTTATAATAAGTACTCAGCGAGTTATCATCACAGTGAAAAATGCGTTCCTTAGAAGGTATCCCTACTCGAATCTCTGATACAGCTAGACAGCAGATCACACTCCGTGATTAAAGGTAATTGTCATGAATAGCATTAATTTCTACCCATGTAGAACGCTTCCCATCCTAATATACACCCTTCACCAGCTCCAAGTGGCTGTTCTGAGTGCTGGGCTCCCCCCATCATGATTTTGACAACAAAGCCTTCATCACATCCACAGAATTGTTGCTTAGATCGCGGGTGGCAATAAGTACTGAGCCCTAACATCTATCCATATTCCTGCTACCCAACAACGATCGACAATAGACGAACCCATGGAGAATATGGCACTATACATCGAGCATATGCCTTTAATGCGTGCGTTGCACAAATTGTGTAATGAGACGAACATTGAGAAGTACAGTATCACGGATATAAGAAAGAATGCACCTGTTCCAACATACGACGCTATTTCTTCTCCCTCATCTTCAAATGACCCCAAGTTGTTCCCGTCTTGTCCACTTTCAAGTAATAAGTGTAGTCTCGACACTCGAACCGCCGGGTGCTTCGATCCGGAAAGCCAGCTGCCTTTGGAGACCACCGGGAGGCACGGCGGGGGGGTCGAGATGAAACAGTTGACGAAGTACGCATCTCTGGTTTCGTCAAGGCGGTGGGGCGAGACTTCAGAGCAGTAAAATTCGATTTATCCAGACAAGACAATGACGGAACATTGGGGTTATACGTCCATTGAGAAGAGGGGATTGTACTCGTTCCTGTGTCACGCCTCTTCTTCATGACAATGGCTTGCGGCCGTTGCGGTGAGGTCGCGTCAGATTGCCTAAAAGGGGGGCTTCGGTTCCTGTCCGGTGTGCTGTCAAACGGTCCGGAACCAGGCCGAAGCTTTGTAGCTGAGATCAGTGGGGAGTTAACGGATCTATGGCGGGTCGTGCGACTCGGGACGTTTAGCAGAGAAGAGTCGACTGGCGTGCGGGATCGGACGCGGTTCTCCGTAAGAGCTGAGGCCAGAGAGGACGAGGAAGAAGTAGACGGAGAAGTAATTAATATCCGTGGAACAGTTTCCAAATTCTCTTGGCTATGAATCTTTGACCGCGCCCCTTGATAAGCTTTGGATGGCATATCGACAGTGCGACACGAAGGTAATGGATCTCGAGCGCGTAGACGACGGGGTTCTATTCCCGAGGGGCGACCTGGAAAACAATCAAATACTATAGGTAATGCTGGGTGGTTCAATCTGCAAAACCAACATAGTTGGGAAGCATTCCGTGTTCCCGGCGTTAGTGGAGTCGAAGCTCCTGGCTTCGGAAGGAATGTAGAATTTGACTTTTGTTGCGCCAAGGGTTGAGTATGTGTTGTCTCCCCTGGTGCATTAGGAGTCGAAAGAGCTGAAAGGTCTGGTTTGGCCACCTGTGATTTTACTTGTTCAGGTGGTGATTGCGTACAAGAGGACACTAAATAAGCAGCGTCGAGCGCCGAACTTGAATCAGATCCCAGCGACAGGCTGGCAGTGGGTAACATGGAAGTAGAAGTGGGAGGTGCCGCGGGAAAAAAATATAGGACGTCGGTTAAATGAGAGGACGAGGAGCATAAAGAATCTCTGAAAGGTTTTTCATCATCTTCCTGACGGCCATCGTTGAAGTGCACATGACGGTTGTTAGAGCTACGCCTCACAGATCCATCAGGGAGCGGGGGCTTTAAGCAAGACTCTTTGTTGAGAAGGGAGATGTCTAATGTCACCATGAGGGTCAAGGCGTGGCGAGGTCGTGGAGAATCACTCACTTGGCCTGACAGCAGAAGCTGTCGTACTGAAGCCCTCAACATTATCAGGCTGTACATTGGATGTCATCGGGAGACCATAAAGTTAACGAAGATGCGTACCTTCGTTGCGGAGGTATGGTGGCACAGGCAATCAGAGGGAGAAGAAGGATGTTGGAGTGTATTTAAATGAGTGGCATTAGGGCTATCGCCCTTTCCCAACTTCAAACGACGGAAGAAGGACTTCGCAGGAGGCATGAAGGAGGGATGGATTGTGGTGTTCACAAAGGAACCAGTGGCATGTCGCAGCAGCCACAATCAGAGCTTTGAAGTCAAGCTTTATAGTGTCACAGTTTGTGGGAAGGCGCCGACGCTTTGCCCCTCTGAATTAGAAACCGTGGACAACGGCGCGGTATAGAATGCAATTCCAGACATCCTCAGAAAGCGCATCTTACTTTTGGGTACCCAGATTGACAGCTATTTACTCTAGCCCTTGTACCGCGAACGACTCCGGCCTCGGTTGGAATCCTAACGACGACTCGCTGCATATAAATACGTACCTAGACGACGTTGGCGACCTAGGAGTATTTCAACCCGGATAGGATCTGATCTGCCGACCGATGGACAAAGTTTTACAGCCTGTGGCCTGCATGATGGATATCCCGAGGTCAGCTTTGACGGCTAAGAGACCAAGGAGGTTCAGGGGGAAAACGTAAATATTCATAAGGGATCATGGACCTTTAATCCAGCCATCAATCAAAGTAGCATGCTCCGGTCACTGCGGGCAGCTGGTTGCTGCTGAAATTATCTGGCTGAAATGTTTACTTGTTGGCCTGAATATCTCGCCGTGCATGGATATTTGCAAGAATAACTTGCAGTAATCGTCCTGTAGAGAAACATGCTGTCAACAGGTCGATGTGCAATCTGTCGCAGCAGCGAGAGAAACACCTTGCTCTCTTGACATCAGGAAGCGCGCGGATCGATATGGACACCTGTGGACCCAGTCAAAACCAAAGTTTGTCACCCATGTTACCCAAGCGAATATCCTCTCTTGTCTGGCGAGCTGCACATTCCAGTCGAATGCGTTTATACTCCATGGAGTCTTCTTCGAAACTCCACCAAAGCTCTCCTTCTGCTAATCCCACTCCACCAAACACTCACTATCGCATCACACTCTACCGATCTGCCATTGCTCTGCCCAAACGATATAAAGCGACACTCGTCTCCCTTGGGATACATCGACGAATGCAAACTGTGTATCATCCACACACGCCCGATATCGCGGGGAAAATTCTCAGGGTGAAAGAGCTGGTACTGGTTCAGAACGTTCCGACGAGTAGTGTCAGGACAAAAACGGAACAGAGATGGGAGAGACGACCACAGAAAGGTTTTGAGGTCGTCAAGACGTTGCGTGATATGAAATGGTGATTTGGTTAGTCTTGCCTAGTCTCTTCCACTAGAGCATGATTGAGCAACCACATGTAGAAGGTCGTAGGTTGTACCTGGACGTCTCAATGCTAATCTCTGTGGTATGGATTGTTTTCCATTCAGATTGTTAGCGTGCAAGAATGCTGTCAACAGAACCGCACGGACGACCTTTGGTATTCACGCTTTCGTGACCAGCCGGGGTGTGACATGCATACATCTCAGGAGACCTAGTCATAACGAGGGAGATATACAACAATCATATCCATTTACTACAATATTTTCAATCTAGTTGACTTGTATGGCAAGCTTCAGATGCAATCAACCCACAGGTATTATACTCGGGGCTGTCCACGCTTGTCTCTGACCACGACATTCACTAATACAAGCTCTGCGATTCAATGTTAGAGGCTGTTTCGTCCTACTGACAGTACACAAGAGGGGAAATATGGAAAGCAAGGGTCACTATTCACAGCACTCTAGATGCTCGTTCTTGTACTTCCATCCAAAAAATCCCCCTGTTGGCATCCGCGTCTGGACCTGTCTGGTCCCGCCCTCCGATTCCCGCCGACTCTTCGAAAATACGTCGGATGGCCTCTGTGACACGTATCATGTCGTCCCCGTGGGGAGTGTTGTACTGGAACTCACGTAGTGCAAGCCTAGCATCGGCAACAAGCTTATTGCCGTATGGGCGTCGGACCGCCTGATATGCTTCAAGTGCCCGAGGTAGCGATGCCTGCGTTGTTATTCTGGCGCGCAGTATGCGGGCAAGCACATATGCATCCTACGCGATTTGTGGTAATGCTTAACTGCGACAGCTCTATGACTTCACGCTCACCTCAATCGCAAATGCCGCGTTTGTCCCAATGTATGGCACTGCAGCATGAGCCTGATTTGTGTCAGACTAGTCCTGCTGCCGGCACCCTGCCCGGTCACTCACTGCGTCACCAATGAGGGCCACACGGCCCCTGACGTAGAATGGAAGAGGTTCTAAATCCATCATCGCGCACTCTATTGACGAGTCAATAGTCTGAAATGCCTGGGTGAGATAATTCCACTACGCGCCGACATTTGTTTGACATACGTCAATGACTTCGACCGCTTCTTCATCCCAGTCTGCGAAGCGTCGGTGGATCTTTCTTTGGCAGGTATCTTTATCGATGCATCTTGACCACGAGGGCAATGGCCAACGAGTATTCTCCTTGGAGCGGTCAGTGATCGATACTGCGATGTTAACTGTCGTTTTTGAAACGGGGTAGCCGATGATATGCTGCGTGAAGGAATTGTGTACATTGCGAGAATGACGCGGCAGCGGGAAAAGGCTGCTAACCTGGTTCTTTCCGAGGTACTATGAATGACAACAAGACCAAGACGAACATCATTTAGTGGTGTCGCAGGGCAGCGAGTCACAATACTCACTATTTGGCCTCCAGAAAGCAGGCTATGGTTTGGGTTTTTGCCGGCCAGACGAGCACTGGGAATCAAAGAACGGTATGTTATTGTACCGCTCCATCGAGGCTCTACGTAACGCATATAGTCTCTTCGTCGAGTGCGTTCCGCCTCATACTTCATCATCTGAGCCCGGGTCGCTGACCTTATACCATCGCAGCCGATGAGTACGTCGCAAGTTGCATGGGTTCCGTCAGAGAATCCGAGCGTGAATGGGGTGGCGGGATCCGCTCCCTCGTACCTGCTGAGTCTCTTTCCTAGATGAATGTTCCGTGTAGGGACACGACGGAGTAAGATACGCATCAGGTCGGCTCGGTGTAAGCTCCAGGCATCTTCGGTATCGGATTCAGCATAGAGGCATGGTGACGGGGGATTGACACTCACCCTCGAACGGTAGGGACCCAAAGTCCTCGTCAGGTTGTCGAAATCCTCGGATGTTGAACTCAATCGCAGAAGCTGAGGACCCGTATTCATTCGTTACACCATTGGCGAAAGACAAGAAACACACCAGTAGGAAGGCCGCTAGTAGATACGGCGGCCATAGCTGCTCCCATACAATCGTTTGTAAGACCCATGAGCTGCAACGCCTCACAAACCCTCCCCCAAAGGGTAATACCGGCGCCGATTTCGCCAATTTTATTCGACGCCTCGTAGACGTCGACTCGGATGTCATCGTTTTTCACCAGCTCGGCAGCTAAACACAATCCAGCAATGCCACCCCCACTAGTATCGCTCAGAGTTGCAAGGACAAACGAGGGCAATATACCGTACCTGATGGCGACTGAAAATTTAGTCATGGTAGATTGGGGATAATGAACTCTCAGATAATACTCGTTTTCCAACTTATATGTTTGAGGATGAGACGATGGATGAACCGCGAGCGGTTGTATATCCGTCTGGATCGGAACTGAGCGTTCCGTTTACCCAGGACAAGCAGGTGACAGATGTTCTACTTGCGAAGTAGGACATCAGGCTTACTTGCGCGATGAACGGAATGTTCCATTAAAGGGGAGGCGTTTCTTCACATAAGTTCGGGCAATGCAGAGCGCTGACGCCTCTAATCCAACCTGCATGATGGTGATGTGGATGTGGTTCTTGACACTTGTCTATCGCACTTTCCGTTTCCGACGAGCTCGGAGACCGCAACCTAGCAATACAGGGGAGCAACCCGAAATGCCGGGTTTTTAAGGCAAGAAGCCAGTTTTAGGCAATAGACGTGAAGGTTACTTACATCTTTTGGCTCGGGCTTCAGGTTGGTTTCTTGTGCTCGGCCTCTGCCGGCACTTACCATGTCTTGTGCCCCCCAGTTTCCCAATTCAATCATATCAACGGATAACAGCTGTGGTCACACGGCGGCGTCTAGAATGGTTTTGTAGGCGTGGTCCAGTCTGCAGGTGGGAAGTCAAGAGGAGCCTACCAAATAAGCGAAAGTCGCATAATGCATGCATGCAGTACCGTGGACTCCGACCAAGCCATGCTGCATGTCCTTTACTGTCAGGACGTCGTGCAACGTTGGAACATAAGTAAACCCGCGGATTGCGACTCAGTCGGAGACCGAACCTCTCGGGAGAAGAACAAAGTCAGAAGATAGTGAAAGCCAGCACAGTAGTCATTTCGCTAATGATGCCCCTTCGACCCTTATGAGAGGGGTCAGCGCCTTCCACCCGGTATGCAACTCAACTGCAAGGTGTAAGGCCAAGGAATGAAACTTCAAGAACTAGCACAGTTACCAGCTAGTATACGGAGACGTCTCCATAGTTCTGTCTTTAAAAAGCAATTCACAAGTCACTTCATGAGCTAGCTCCAGTTTGCGGTATACTATTCTTGCATGCTTTGCATGTTCAGATGTCCATAATTAGGGGCCTGGTTCTGGCAAGATGAGGCGAGCCCATGTCAATGGATAAGGTGTAAATCAACAGTACAATGTATCAACCATACAACTGTGCTCCTATATCACTTTAACCAAGACGAATGGAACAGTGGGGAACAAGACAAGGATCGAGCCAAGAAGAACGTGAGAAGTAAAGCAACAGGCACAGTAATAGGATGCAACACATTTAATCAGCTAGCGAACTCATTGAACTCGTTCACCGCTAAGCCAACAGCGTGACTTGGCCCGTTCTGAGACATGAGCAGTGCATTCGTACCTATTGTTCTGCAGAAATAAGTTCGGCTCTATGACCATACATCTCAGAACATGAGTGGTTACTTACAATGCAAACTAGAGCCTTCAGATGTTCGTTGGGGTCCTCAGACCATTTGTGACAGTTCCTCCTAATCAAAACATAACTGCCATCTTTTGTGCTGATTGCATTGTCCTATAAGTCATTCTCCTTGTCAACAATTTACTTGATCCAGCCCAGCGATTCCTCATGTAGGTTTCAGGGATTCCACACTGTTCATTAAATGTGATCGTCATCTCAGAGAGGGATATAGGGTCGGGTTAATCAGCGCAAATAGCGATGTGTGGTGGACTCACTGGTGAAGAAACGGAGGGGTGTATTGAAGCAAACGGTGTGCATTGTCTTCCCTCTTAAATAAATCTTGCAATCGCAGCGAGATCGGGACGATGAAATGTCTGGCGTGTCGGGGGAAGTAAGGCAATACGGCGTAGAAGAGGTTGGGTGGAAGGCTAAGATCCCATCCGTGACCTGGGTTGCATAAGCGTCATAGGCTATGTATGCGTTCCTGACGAAGGGCATAATCAGCATGGGCCACTCTATTGGCGAGATGTGTACGTAGGCGTAATGGGCGAATGGTTGGGCCGGGTGGAAGACAGAAACACACGCTTCGCAGACGGGACGACACTGCATGACCTTGGTACTATCCTTCCGGCATTCTTACTTCTCATTCCCTCTCTACTGGTCCCCTCTCCCACTTTCACCATCAGCACCATCGATTTCTTCCTCAGTCCCCACATCTCACCACCACTTATGCCATTACCGCTCCCAT
>QFFB01000214.1:0-11949 GCA_003316465.1 Ramaria cf. rubripermanens
GGTTGTGCATTGTTTGTCCCTTATCTGTCCAATGGGCTTTGTAGGATTCAAACCCTGGTTTCCTAGCTTTGTATATCTTTGTGCAGCTTTGTGCAGTCCTGCACAGCCTGGCACAGCCTTGGTTGCTAGGGCACAGATTTGAGGGTGTGCTGGGTTTGAAGTATTTATGGATGCACAGCCTTGTGTAAGCTATAGAGGCAGAGTTCAAACTCAGTGGCTGAGTCTTGAGTTAGCCAAAGTGTCGGAGTTGTGGGTGCTTGAGGGCCCACAACTCCGAACTCGTGGGTCGCGGTTCGTTCCGATAGGAGTTCGAATCGGCTGGACCGGAATAGAGTTGTAGGTCCATGTGGGTCCAGCACTCAGCAGGACAGGTTTGAGTGTTTTTGAGCCAGGGAAGGCATGTAAAATGGCGAAAAAATAAGGAAAAACTCAAGGAATATTTGAAAACAATTTCCCCATCAAAAGCTACATGTATTGGCTAATTTATGATGAGGAAAAAGGGTTTTACAGAAATTTTAATCTTTTTTTTCGAGATTTTCCCAGCAAAGGTGGTTCCTACACACCCTAGCAGAGCATGCCAGGATCGAAAGCAACTCAAGGCTGCCTGAAGGCACCTTAATGGCCACAAGGTGGATCAAACCAATCCAAAGATGCAGCCCAGGACAGCAAACAGTGCACATCATTGCAAGGTTCAGCACCATGATGGCTGCCAACAAGGCAATCCAGGATAGACTAGTCATAGCAGGTAAGTGAGTGTGGACCAGGAGAATTAGGCGTGAACCCAGGAGATGCCTAAAGTGCCAAAAATACAACATAAGGCACCTAGCAGCAGCATGCAAGGGGAAGGAAGCCTGTGGTACCTGTGCAAAAGACCATTGCATGGCAGAGTGTGAGGAGAGGGACCCAGACAAATTCAGGTGTGTGAACTGTGAGGCAGTGGGGCATGCGTCCGGGGACAGAACATGCCCAAAATTTTTGACTGCAAGCAAAAGGCTGGACAAGAACAACCCAGAAAGCACATAAGTTCTTCCCAGATGATGATCCTTGGACATGGGAACAACAAGACGCACCAGAAGAAGGCAAGACAAATATGATGGAGAACAGAAACAATAACACATGACCCAAGTTCACAGGAAAAACAGACAGCACAGACAACCAGACTACCAGGATGGAAACTGAACACGATGCAGCCGCCAACACAAAGCAGAGTACCAGTGAATCCCCCCCTAGGCCACAGAGACAATGGATGGCAGCGGCCACAAGTGAAAAACCACTCAAGACTGGGATTGAGGCAGACAACGTTCAACAAGCACTTTGGAATTGGCACAGGCAGAGGCAGCACAGAACAAAGAGCAGACCACTTCCAGCTCAGGGCAGAATGAGTGACAACATACCCCAAGTAACACCACTAAGGATCAGACAACAGAATGTCAATAAATCTATACATGCAACTAATGATCTGTGAAGTAGGTGCCCACCGGTGGACTATGACATCATAGCCATTCAGGAGCCATACATTGACTTTCTAGGCAATCCAAGAGCTGGATTGCGAATGGCACATGATCTACCCCATGACCCACTATAGAAATAAGGAGAAACACACAAGATCCATACTACTGGTCAACAAGAACATAAAGACAGACAGCTAGGCAGCAATAAACATGGGACACCCAGATCTAACAGGCGTTAGCCTGAGGACACAAGCCGGTACCATCCTAATCATGAACTTCTACTGTGACTGCCTGCACTCAGAAAGTATACAGTATGCTAACAAATACCTACAGGAACAGGCAAAGAAAGGGATAGATGAAGGACAAGTGACAAACCTAATATGGCTAGGAGATTTCAACCAACATCACCCCCAATGGGATGATCTCCGAAATGCCCACCTCTTCATGTGCAGCAACCTAGAAGCAGCCCAAATACTAGTTGATGCCATGGTAGAAAGGGACCTTCAGATGGCATTGCCTTCCCAGTAGACACAACACTGGAGCTAACAGTAATCTCGTCACAGGAGACTCCAAAGCTCAACTACTGCCAAGTAGACTGGGAGAAGTACAATGGGATGCTGAAGGAGAAGCTTGAGAAACACGTCCTACTTAGAACACCAACAAGTGAAGCCTTCAACAACATGCTTGATAACATCACTAGGGCAATAAGTGAGACAATAGAAGAACTCATCCCAAAAACAAGGCTGTCCCCATTCATGAAAAGATGGTGGTTGCTGCAGCTCATGCAATTAAGGAGAAAGACCAGAAAGCTTCCACACAAAGCACATGAATGCCGTAATGACCTCTCAGACCAGGCACACACTGAGTATAAGTGGGCCAGGAACAACTATACAGAGGTGATATGGAAGGCGAAGCTAGACCACTGGGAAGAGTTCCTCAAGATGGCAAACCAAAGAAAGATATGGACAGCCAGCCACTTTGCCACAGGGGATCCAACAGATGGCGGGAAGGCACAAGTCCCAACACTCTCCACAAAGCGCAATGACAGCACACAGTGGATTGCAACAACAAATGATGAGAAAGCCAGAATGTTGTTTAAAACATTCTTCCCATCAGTGCATGCTGGAGCCAGAGCAGTACAAAGAGACCAGACATACCCCGAGCCAGCATTCAAATTCAAGAACATAACAGACAATCAGATCAGGAGGGCAATCAGATGCACCAGCCCCTTCAAAGCACCAGGAGCAAACGGCATCCCAAATATAGTGTTAAAGCAGTGCGTGCAAGTACTAATGCCCTTCATAGGCCCTCTATTCAGACCAACCTTCGAGCTCAAAACCTACCCAGCACTCTGGACAGACTGTCATAAGAGTACTGCACAAGCTAGGAAAAGCGGACTACACAGCACCAGGGGCTTATAGGCCAATAGCACTGCTATACACGATGGGGAAGGTCCTATTGTCTTGCATTGCAGAGGATCTAACAAAAATGTCAGAAAAGCTCAACCTACTCCCTGCAAACCATTATGGATGCCGACCATGGCGGACTACCACGGACGCAATACACTACACACTTGTGAAGGCCAAAGATGCTTGGAGAAGGGGAAACGTACTGGGGGCGCTGTTTCCAGACATAAAGGGGGCCTTCCCCAGCATAATACTCAAACAGCTGATTCATAACATGCGCAACAGGGAATACAACAAGAATACACAGACTGGACCAGGAACAAAGTCACAGGACATGTCACCATACTGTGTTTTGATGACCATCATGCCCTACCTGTACCCATATTGAGGGGGATGGATCAGGGCTGCCCCTTGTCTGGTATCATGTACCAGTTCTACAACACCAGTCTACTAGACATCACAGACAGAGGCAAAGGTGAAGACTCTGTAGCCTTTGTTGATGATACCACACTACTAGTGGAGGGAGCTAACCTACAAGAGGCCTTTGACAAGCTGTCAGACATAATGGGCAGGGAAGGAGGAACACTAGCATGGGCAGAGGCACACGACTGCCAGTTCGCAATAGACAAATTAAGCCTGATGGGGCTTATAAGGAGGTGAGAAAAGTGTTGTGATAAAAAGAATATTGTAATAATCACTGTGATGTCTTTTCTTTTCTTATCCTTTTATTGCTCTTTCTCTTTCTTTCTCTCAATCATAAAAGTTAGAAATAATGTTCAAAAAAAGAGAAGGGGGAAATCTTGTTTGTTATATTCAGGGAGGAAGCAACAAGATAACACCCGACCCACTCGCGCGAGTCATAGACGCGCTATGACATCACGAGTACAGACAGATGGGAAACGCACGTGATTACCCCACATATGCATCACCAATAATCAATCGGCCCAGTTACATGGTGAACAGGTGCCTGAACCGCTGAAATGATAAAAATAGAACGAAAAGAAATGTTGCAACTATAGAGGGTCGTACGAGGATGGTAATGACACAGGATTTAGAACCAAGGGACACATCAAACATATCCAATAAATTGGACCGCATATAGGATAGGGGAAGAAGGAGCGGCTTTCACATTATTATGTCAAAGAGACAGACATTTTTCTCTATTATCTTTTTTTTACTTGTCATCGAAAATTATACTTCCAATTCCCCCATTCACTATTTTCTTCCCCCTGACAACTAATTATTTTCCAGATTATTTTCACTCTCCAAAACAAAAATCCGGCACTATTTGCTCCACAGATAGTACTATCCTTCATCCCCTTAGTTACTAAATTTTCAGACCTCCGTCCCTATTATTATCATTCCCAAAATCATCCATACACCTTCTCATATAAGTATCGTAATATTCCTATATGTTGTTCTTCAGCCAGAATTATATCTTTCCTGATACACTTAGAAAAAGCTCAGGGCATTCAGACTTGCCTTTCAATTTCCTATCATCCTCTTCAACAAAATTCTATAATATACAAGCTAGCTACACTAGGCTATCTATCTGCTCTCTCAAATCATTACCATACGTCGAACCTCCCTTCCTTTACCCGACCAACGATCCATCTTGATGCTGGAGGAACCCCTGAGCCAAATTGCTGGTACATCATCTCCGACCCCCGCACTACGTCACCTTCAATCAATCAACGCACATGCCATATTCGGCATCACGTTTATGAAGGAATCAAAAAAAAAAGGGATATATAGATATTAACATTAAGGAGCTCCGGGCAGCACTTTCTGGGCCCGAGAGCATGGCTCAGCCCTGTTGGCGTTACAACTTTCTGACCCAAACTCTTCAAAGGAGACTTGAGATAGTTACATGTGGTACTCCCTCAATGTAACATGAGTTATTCTGGATTAGTAGTGCAAGAGGTGAGTCAATTTGCAATAGCTGCACCAGGCCCGAGTGTTTGGACAAGCCGCTTTATAATCCCGATCGAGCCGAGCCATCATCTTGGGTCCGGGATCTGCCGCCCAGTCTAACAACATCGATGGCGCGAGCCCATGCCGCAAGCTGTGTGCGCCAGCTACGACACTCGAGTCAGATCCATTCCCTTGTCGTAGACAAGGGCTTCTAACCCTGAGAATTAAAGATACGACATGACGTTTATTATTGTTTATTTATATGAGTGGTGAATTTCATTACCTTTGATGGTAGTTTTCGGATTTTGTAATAGTTTTTCTGGCCCTTTATAGTTTTAACGAATTTACGAAAGGATACATTATCTTATCTTCACCCATTTTGGTTTGTCTGACCTTTCTTTTTCTCAGTAAGCGGTCATGGTGATGTCCCCAGTTTACGTGTTTGGTAATGTTCATTTGCGACCTTTGTGGTTCTTTGCGTCAGGGGATACTTGCTGCTCGATTTATAGTGCCTTTTTACCTTCTTACGACTCTGTGGCCATACCTGTCACTGTCTGTTTCAATTGGGAAGTTTTTTACATCACGGACACGGTTGTTTTCGTCTGTGGTGTTCTGTCGTCTATACCAACCTTGCGTGTCGTTGTTGAGTCAGAAGAGGCTCTCGACAATGACTTTTTGTTTTCGATGAATCAAGGACGTCGCCCATTCGACGAGGTGACATCATTTATAGGAGAGGGTATGGTTGTTTTGTCCTCGGTTTTTGGGTCAATGGTGGGTTCTGTCTCTTTCGATGTTGCAGTTGTAGAGCCTGGCGATTCTATGGGACATGTATTTTTGATCTGGTGAGTATGTTTCAAAATGATTTGTAAAAATTATCGTGTTCAACAGCAAATAGCTGCATTTGCGACAACATTTTGGGTCCTATAATTGACTCATCTTCAAACGGAACTCGTGTTCACTTTAGGGGATGCTTACGGGGATTTACCACTACTGGAATATTGATGGTCGAGTTGTGGGCGCTGTGCAAAATTCCTGACGGTTTTCTTTTGTAGGTCAAAAAAAAAAATTTTTTTTGGGGGGGTAATGAGGTGCGGAAATATAGTTGACTCAACGTCATCGCTTACGTTAACGGGATTTTGGTCATTTATAAGCTGCTTCAGGTTTCTGTTTTTCTGCCACTCAACTGAAAGCACTTTTGTTTTGTGGTATCGATGCATTATAGATATACTATCGAATGCCAGGCTCGTGGACTTTTATGGGTACACTTACAATATTCGGAATGTTTGCGCCGTCTAACTCTGACTTAAGGTCCATTATTTGATTGAATCACCTTTGGGGGGAAACTGTCTTTCTTTTTCCTTCCCAGTGCATAGTCGACGTACTTCACTCATTGGCCGTCATACATATGCAAGACTGTGATTTTTGGGTTACATTGTTAAAAAATACGTTGAAGACGTGAACGTAAAATACGTTATGACTTTTTTTAATGATTTCTGTGAGTACATTTTCTCCGGTTGTCTTCGAATCAAGTCGACTCTGATTTTGTTTGGCATCCTTTGTCAATTGTATCATTATTTGTATAGGAAATAATAATAATAAAAAGACTTACGAGCCCTCGGCCATCCCTGTCTGTATTTTATTTCAGTGCTTCTGTTCAAAGTCTCTAACCTTTCATCAAATTCAGCTAAATCGAGGTCAGGGTGCCTTGTAAAGATATCACTATTGAAGTCTCGCAATAATCTCAACATTTCTCGACTGGTCCCTCGAGAGATGGCTACATATGCATTAAACACGTTAAGACCACCTGTGGGAGGTTTTCCAATGTCAACGATTACGGGTCGTAGTGTCTGACCCTGAGCTTTGTAGTCGGTAAAAGCATATGCCGCCATGAGTGCTAGTTGCCGCCTGTGAACTGACCTTTTTTGTCCGCTACCACAAGTAATCTCCATCCCTTTGCAAGAAGGTTCCAGAGGAATGACTCCTTCTGGTAGACCATTCAAATTTTTCAAGGGGGTTCTATCGGGACGAAAAAGAACCAGGGCCGGCGGATATTTGAGGTGTACAATATGTCGATCGACAGGTGACTCAATCGTGTTCTCCCGTGGATCAAGGTAAATTTTTTCTATTTTTCCTTGTGTGCCATTTGCCAGATCAGCTGAGACAACCAAATTCCATGTGACCATTGCCCTCATTCCTTCCACTAGCTCTATTGCTCGAGGCAGCCGATCCTTGTTTTCTGAAGTGGCTACCAGTATTTCTTCATTTTGCGTCAGCTGTTCATTCATAACTCCCACCGTGTCTTCTGCAGGAGAAATGAACATTTGCCGTCGTTTTCTTGAACATAGCTTTTGAACACATGCACGATTCCACTCGATTCGTACTCCATGACGAGGGGTTACAAGAACAACTTGATCCCATGGGGATTTTGAGAAATCCGGGATTTGACATTTTCCATCGGTGAGAATCAATTTTTGGAATTCACCAATGTCGTTCTCTAAACAAGCTCCTGATCGTGACCTATCCAGAATCTCAGCCCATACCAGATCTGATATCCTTTTCTGCTCTTTCAAGACTACGACTGTTTCGAATTGTTGAAATACATTCTGTCCTATACCTCCCCAATACGTTGAACTGGGCTGCAATCGATATAACGCCGAGTGGGATCGTTTGGGTGGAGGAAATTGGTGAAAATCGCCCACCAAAATTACGTTCATCTTGCCGCCGAAAGGTAGTGTGCTTGATGAATTTCCTGATTTCATGAATCCAATCACAGCTGACAGAAGACCCAATAGATCATCTGTCACCATTGATATTTCATCAATGATGAGGTAATCAACTTCTGCAATGTTTTCCTGGTGTCGTTTCTTGGCATCTCGACTTGGCTCGTTATGATACAATGGTGATGAAGGGGAGTATATTGGAAGTGCCGCCCACCAATGTAATGTGTAACCTCCAATATTGGATGCTGCGATACCCGTTGAACCGGTTTTGGCCAATCGATGTCCACAGTCTTGCAGCTGAAACAAACTGGTCACCTTGTCTATAACTGTTGATTTCCCTACTCCTCCTGATCCCATTATAAGCATTAGCAACTGCTCAGGGTTTCCTCCCTGTAAATTTTGGCAAAGATGATCATCTATGATGCTACAAGCCCGACGTTGATCGTTTGTCAAATCAGCAGTGATGTTAAAGAACTGGTCTCTGTTTTGTGCATCTTGCTCTGTAACGGATAAGTGTGGTTTTTCATACTGTTCCCGTGCGTTTTTATGTCCTTCCACTTCAATAAGACTAACGTCATTTTCCGAGACAGTGAAACCCTGTGTGGCCCGGGAATAATCCTTGATTGTTTTCTGCCAAACTTTATTTTTTTCCAGCAGTAGTGCATCCGCCTTGTTCCACTCCTCACAGTCAGTGGTCCATTCTTGTTGTTCATTGAAGATCCCTATTTGCTCCCCAATCCAAACAGCTTGTTGGCCATGTAAAACTTCACGGACTGGTACGACATCCTTGACTATATTCGATTCCGATTCCCCTGGAGATATGTCCACATACACCTCTTCATCGCCTTCTAGAAACTGCCATGCATCGTCCAACTCTGGTCGAAGTGTTTCCTGCAGTTTCCGTTTTTTCGATGCGGAATCCTCGCACGAGTAATAAAATTGAAAGTTATCCATCAGGTTAGTTATTGATTGAGGAGCACCTGATTCAAATTCTTTGAAAGTCTCTTCCCAACTTATTGACTCTACCAGTAAATCTTTTACGTCCCTCCACGGCTTTAAAAGCAACAGCATGGATGCACAGTAAAATTTTCGCGTACGGAGCATATCACGTCGAGGTAACCATCTGCCAAGGAAATCTGGCATCATTTCGTGTCCGGGTGTACGCAGAACACGAAATCGATCCTTGTAAATTGGCGAGGAGTCCAGATATGGAATACAAGGGTTTGAAACATTTCCATAACGCATGATTGATGATTTAGGCTCATAAGAATCAAGCAAGAATCGATAGAAACTGTACGTTTCCAGACCTTGACCCCGGTTTTTATAATTGTTTAATTGACTCTTAGCTTCTAAGCGATTATCCACGAATTGGAGCATCATTTCACTGCCCCCACTCCTGAACGAGGATCCAACCAATGATTGATGAAGTAAATAAATGACAAAATTCATCGTGATTGGAAGAACTTACGTTGGTAAATCACTTGAATTTTCGTCTTGTATTGATGGAAAGTACTTGAACAGTTCTGATAGGGCCGCGGTCCAATAAATTGGGACAAAACTATGTGAGAGGTATCGATCGTTCCATCCCATAATGTAAGATACCACCTGTTGTGATGAAAGCTCTTGGTCCCGGCTCAATGTATTGACACATTGAGCTATTAACCGTTTGTTGGCTTCCCTGTTAGATGTCACATCTCTTGAATCCCTTCGTTCATATGCAATTTTCCTGGCCAATAATGCAGATGTGTTGCAAGATATTGCTTGCTTCTTCACTGCGTATTTGGTCGTATACCAACTGACATCCCTTGTATCAGATCCATTTGTCAAAATTTTGATGTCGTTGTTTGCCCAAGTGGCCAATAATGTTATAGTATTCCAGTTATTAAGCATGCTGCAAGTCCTTTTTGGACTCCAATTCCCATCTTCATCAACCCTCTCCACATCCGATAACTCCCAAGGAGCGCGGCATTTACATTTCAGCCTACCTTTCGTATCACGGGTCAAACAACCTCCACCTGAATGTACGTGTACTTGCAGACTCCTTGCAAGACTTTTGATGAGAGGCCGCGCAGCTACTGGAAAGTTATTGTTTCGGGGGTCAAGAGGTCTGGAGTATGCTGATGCCCTTTCTTTGTGTATTCTTTTGATTTCTGATGATTCCTGTGATAGAGCTTCATCTGAAATTCCTTCTACGTGTGCAGTGATCGACGCTCTAATAAAAGAACACATTCTTCTTTGAAAGTCATTTGTTTCCAGCATCTGGTGCATCTGCTGACTTGTAGGAGCGCCAACCAACCACAGCAAGAGGTGAAGATGAAGTGATCCTCTGCCTTGTGCTTCCACCATCCCGACATATGCAGACACTGGACCAAAAATGCCTCGTTCTCATTTGATGTGTCGAAATCGATTGATGGTAATGCCATACAATTCCGCTAGAACTAATTTCACTGAGAAATGAAAATACTTCGCAGCTGCAAAGGGATCCATTGCTGCATTTACAGCACGTTGAACATGATCAGGTCCTGCTGTGGTTTGAAAGTGATCCATATCAATTTCCTCCCCTACCAATATTTGCACTATAGAATCGTTTGTGTCTGCAAAGTTAAGTGTGATCCATAAGGTGGCAGGATTTTTTCGTAGAGTTAACCCATAAATTTTAGATCGATTTGCAAGACGAGACTCGTCTGTCCCCATCACCTTCCGCCTACTAGCAGATACAAATTTGCGGAGAGACTTGATAGCAGGATTAGAAACTGGAACTTGTCGCCTTTCTTCATTGGCTGCTTGTAACAAGTCATGTTGCGTTATTGACCTTATGGTCTGTTGCTGTGTTGCAAAGTAACGTTGATTGACCTGTTAAGTATTATTAATTTACACATCCCTCCATTTTATTGCTTGTAACTTACCTGTAACTCTGCAGATTGACAAACCTGCCTTTTTTGAATTACACCAAATATTTGAAATATGAATGACATGTGACGTGAAAAGCGCCTGTCGTCATACTGCAACGCCCATCGTGCATGCTCCACATAGGAAAGATATTCAGGTCGAGCTGTCTCAAATCCTCCTTCTCCGTAAGGAAAAAGGTAAGGGTATGCACCAAGAAGATGATTTGGATAATCGTCTGCCCCATCTGAAAACATTCCATGTTCATCGCGACGTGCATATTCATTGACAAACCGATTGCCCCGCCGCAGGACATACCCCTTTTCATTTCCTTCATGATTTCCGTTTCCTTTGCCCTTTTCTGTTTCAGTTGAAACATTCTGAAAGGCATGGTTGACCAAGGAATTCTGCCCTACTTGTTCAGCCCCTATATCTATAACACCGAGTTCCTGAATGGGAACTATGTTAGGAGACTCCTCTGTGTCTGTCACCTCATCTATTGTTTGTTAAGTGACATCAATTTTACAACTAATTTTTTCGAAGCGATTTTCTCACCTTCACCTTCATTATCTCCTTCAACTTCACTATCTGGCACGTAACCTCCTTGTTCAGCCTCAAGATGCTCCAATGACTCATCGATCTTCACGTTGTCCCATATAGAATAAGGAATACCAGCCACTGGAAGTTCATTTATAGCATCCATATCGATTTCAACACTCCGATACAATGCATTGTTCCTCTTCAACCATAGTAATGCATCGAGCACTCGCCGTCGACGAACCTGCAATGTTCCTTTCAAAGTCTTTTCTTTGATATTTTTCGGCCCAACCACGGTCACTGAGATAACGGCTGCTAGAATTGATGAAGGTCCCGGTAAAAGTAAACCCATGGCCATATTGGCAACCTGCAATGGATCTAAATGGTACGTGGACACATTTCCCTTTAAACCACTGTTCAGCTGTTGTTGGTCCCATCCAGAGCCTCCCCTTTTTGGGGGGTACAACTTGACAATACATGCTGCAGGATAGAAGCGAGATATCAACACCTGTTCAGGTAAAGTCAATACCGAAAGTTCAAAAGGAATGGCTCCCATCCAAAGATTATTAGCCAGAGATAACCGTGGTCAATGTCCCGAACACAGCGCATCCCAACACTCAACACAAACTCATCCACATACACGGTTCCTTTCCAACTCCAATGCAGGGTTGTGTAACAGCAAAGAATTAGTCAACACATGGTGCTGAACTATCTTTGCCGGTTTCAGCATGTCACGATATGGTAAGTCCTCCACAGGGCAATAACGGGTCAATACTCGATCCATCCGACGTGCACACACACAGCAAACAGATTGCTGTACGTATTTGTTACCAGATTTGTTGATGAATTTTGTCAATCGATCCAATTGCACATCTGATTCGACAGGTTCCAAAAAAGTAGTGGTTTCATCAACAGTTTCCCATAGACGTCTCCATTTAGTATCATAGTATGCTTCATCTTCCTTCCTTTTGCGTTTCTTCTGATGCTCTTGAGTTGCTATCCTCTCGAGCCACTGTTGTTGAAATTCAGTCTGTT
>QFFB01000216.1:0-12458 GCA_003316465.1 Ramaria cf. rubripermanens
CCAACTCCAACTCCAACCTGGCAAAGGAGAAGGATAAGCCAAAGGGGCAGGCAGCCTAGCAGCCTAAGAAACCCAACCTTACAGAAAAGCTTGGGAAAGATGGCAAGCTTACCTCACAAGAATGCCAGCATCACATGGACAATGACCTCTGCCTGCTTTGTGGCAAGGGAGGTCATGTTGTGTGCAACTGACCATTGTCCATGAGAGGATGAGCCACTCAGGCTTCCGATGGGAAGGCCTCCGAGGCAAAAAAATAGTCAGCAACCCTTTGGCCTCCATGCATTCTGAGGGTTGCGTTGACTTGGGTTGCTCACAAAGGGAGGTAAGACTCAATGCTTCTGCTTTCTCTGATTCTATGTCTCTTGTAGTTAGTTTATGTTCTGACCTTATCCCTCATATATCCTTCAAAGCTCTGGTAGATTCTGGTTCTACACATTGTTTCATTGACCCCACTTTTGTTTGCAAATATGGTCTGAAAACACGGTCTATTTCACCTATACTGCTTTGTCTGTTTGATGGTAGTACAAACTCAATGATTCCCAAATCAGTAGTTATACCTATCGAATTCCCCCACAGTCACAACCATTCCATAGATTTCCATGTCATCCCCTTAGATATGTCCATTTTGGTAGTTCTCGAACACAACTGGCTCACCCACTACAATCCATTGATTGATTGGTTATTGGGCAGTATTATGTTCCAAACAGCCCTCCCAGGTGTTCCTTTGGACACTCTGTCAGTTTTGGCACATGCTTCTTTGGCTGAGTCCATCCTGAACCCAGCACCCTTCAAGGTGCCCACCCCAAAGCTCAAAGCTCCCAAGGTTGCCTTGATCAATGCAGCTGCATTCATGTGTGGCTGTAAAATGGAAGGTACCTAGCATTTCCAATTGAACTGTTAAGATGTCGACTGACAGGTGGTACTGAGATACTTGGCTGAAGGCCGAGGCTGGGTCAGGCCAGGGCACTTGGCTTCAACTTATAGTGTTGCGCCCATGCGGCTGTCTGTCCCTATATTTTGGACAGGGGGCCCAAAGGCCTATGCTATGGATCTATTTACAGAGGAGGATGTATAACTTACGGGGGGGGATACTTTGTTGATATCAGAAATGAACTAACATACATGTGGGGAATGGGCTTATATACTAGAGAGTGATATGGGGATCAGGGAGTGAGTGACTGAGAGGTCACATGAGGCAGGCAGGGTGGGATGTACTAAGAGTAGGGGAGAATAATAACAGATGTATAACAATAGTGTATGTGTGTGTCTGAGTGTGACTGAAATACTCTGAGGCCAAAGGTGCAGGGTCTATGGTCCAAAATTCCAAGGTATGTTGATATCTGAGGTGGATGGGGATCTAACATGAACCTTGCCACAGCCAACGTCTTGGCCCATTTGGCTGCATTCCCCCCTGAACAGATGGATCTGCAAGAGGTCCCAGAGCAGTATCATGGCTTCACCAACATCTTTGTTATAAATAAAGAAGAGAAGTTACTACAAAAACATCTAAAAATAAATTAACATCTCCCGCTCGTAACATCTTATGAATACCCGGGATATTACTATCAGATATCCTCCTTATGACCCATGTTCAAATACAGGAACAGGCCGAGACGTTCCTCGACCCATAACGCGCATATCCCCTACGGCGAGCCCATGACCTCATATCCATCACTATCCTACCGACGAAGCGCCCGCACGTGTTGATGTCCCAGCGATGACATCACTGATCGGAGACAATCTTACCCGCATCTGGCCTCGGCGCTCGGTCATATTCATTCCATAATTAGAACACGTCGCGTCAAGCCCGCCCTGCGCATACATCGCGATTCCTGTCATGGAGCATACATCTCAGCTCTCCTACATGCAGCCTCTATTTCACATATATCTCACATGATCATAGTTACGCTTCACTCCCTATTCACTACCACACGACACTTAGGAGTGTTTACATGCGATCCTCGTACCGCCGGGTCACATGACCCGTACTCGAAATATTCATCCCGATTGATTCTCTACATATAAATAGCTAGTTTTTGCGCTGTGAATAGTAGGAGCAATAACACTCACTCATAAACAGTTCGAAGTTCTTAGTTATAGTAGTAGTCAAGATAAAACTAGCATATATTGCAGTTTTCTTGAAGTTCTCTCTCATATCAAACCTCTGCTCGATTCAGCTTCACTTGAAGCTTGAATTATATTCTCCTATCGTATAACAACCAACCCCAAATCACATCAATCTTCAGTAAAGCCAAGGCTGATTCCTTGCCACCCCACCAAACCTATGATCTGAAAATCAACCTGGAAGAGGGAGCTACACCTCCTCAACCTCTGTTGTACTTGCTCTCGACCTTGAAACTCGCTATGTTTCAAGAATTCGCTGATGAGCATTTGACCATGGGTTTCATTTGGCCCACTTGGTCTCTGCACAGGGCTCCCATCCTTTTCATCAAGAAGAACGATGGCACACTTCAGCTCTGTGTAGACTCCTGAGCTCTCAATCAGATCACAAAGAAGGACTGATACCCACTTCCCCTGATTACCAACTCATTGGATGTGCCTCACAAAGCTCATATCTATACCAAGATTGATCTTTGGCATGTATACCACCTAGTCAGGGTAGCCAAAGGAGACAAATGGAAGACAGCATTCTGAACCCATTATGGTTTATTTGAATGGCTGGCCATGCCTTTTGGTCTTACCAATGGCCCCTCAGTTTTTCAACATTTCATGAATGACATCCTAGGAGATTTATTAGATAAATGTGTTGTTGTCTACCTTGAAAATATTCTCATCTACTCCAATGACTCTGTTCAGCACAGGGAACACATCCATGAAGTACTTCACTGGCTCTGTAAGCACGACCTCTATGCCAAAGCAGGTAAATGTGAATGGCACCAAGACTCTGTGGAAATCCTCAGTTATATGCTATCTACTGAAGGACTCACCATGGCCCATGACAAAGTACAGATGATCCAGTAATGGCCTGAACCTTGGAAGGTTAGAGACATCCAGGCTTTCCTCAGTTTTTCCAACTTCTACAATTGTTTCATTCACAATAACTTGGACATAACTGTTCCCTTCACTTGGCTCATAAGTGTTGAAATGTATGGGAAAGGAGACAGAGAACGCTGCACGATGTGTGAGAAATGAAACATTAGCAAGGAGGACACTGTTAACTCCTTACTAAATGACCGGACTCCTTCTAGGGAGTGAATGGTCTTTTTACCGATGATTTATTGTAACTAAGAAACTAACTATTTATACATAAATGGAATATAGGTCGAATACTGGCAGAATGCTAGGGAATACCAGTAGGAGAGTAGCCGGCAACATTACCGGTGATGAGTCACAAGAGTGTGACATGAGGAAGAACACTAACTAGAGCAATGAGGAAATTAGTAGAAATTATAAGAAAAATACTATGTGCTCTGGACTTTACAACAATAAGGAAAGGCACACCATGGGTGTTCACCAATGAATGTCAGAAATCATTCAGTTATTCAAAGAACATGTTCACTTCAGCCTCAATCCTCACACACTGGATTCCCGACCAGCCTTTGGTTGTTGAAACTGATGCCTTGGACTATGCCCTTGGTGAAATCCTCTCTGTATTCAACTCCAAATGTGAATTATGCCCAATCGCCTTCCATTCTCAGACATTTTGTGGTGCTGAGCTCAATTACAATGTCCATGACAAAGAGCTACTGGCAATTTGAAGCTTTCAAGCATTGGAGACACTATCTTGAGGATTTGGCAACCCAGATAGATGTCATCACCAACTACAAAAATTTGGAGTATTTTTCCACAACTAAGGTTTTAACATGAAGACAAGCATGTTGGTCCAAATACTTATCACAGTTCAACCTCGTTATTTGGTTCCATCCCAGAAAAATCAGCACTAAGCCCAATGTGTTAACTAGACGATGGGATGTCTACCCAAAAGAGGGAGGTAATGACTACGTCCAAGTCAATCCTCATAACCTATGACCAATATTCACCAACCAACAACTCTCCAAATCACTTAATGCCACTTACTTACTTGCACCCATACTCTGAGCAAGCACCTTGATGGGCTCAAACAGCTTCATGCTGATATATTAGCCAACCTGACATCTGACCCTGTGGCCAAAAAGCATCTCAGCGATGACACTGACCCGAGATGGATGCAAACTGATGATGGTTTCCTATGCCTTGATGACCAAATCTACATTCCCAAAGCTAACAACCTCCGACTCTGAGTACTACAGTACAAACATGACCACATACTCTTGGGACACTTTGGTTAAAATAAGATATTAGCCCTGATCTACTAAGAATATACTTGGCTAGGACTTTAGACCTTCGTTATTGACTTTTGCAAGTTGTGTACCACTTGTATGTGATCCAAGTCATAGCATCACTGGCCTTATGGTTTTCTCAAGCAGCTCCTGATCCCCAAGCAGCCTTGGAATTCAATCTCCCTGGATTTCACTGAGCAGTTGCCAGCCTCATCTGGATTCGCTGCCATTTTGGTGGTTGTATGCCACCTCACCAAGCAAAGCATCTTCATTCCAACTTACGACACAGTCACTTTGGCCGACCTCACAAAGCTATTCATGCTACATGTCTTCTCAAAGCATGGAGTACCTTCACATGTCACCTCTGATCGTGGATCTGAATTTGTATCACACTTCTTTCGGTCCCTTGATAATGTTGTGATAAACAATGTATCTATATGTTCTCTGAGTCGAATCATTAATACCTCACCATTATACGATTACAAATTCACTGTTACACCGAGGTAACATGCCACTAGTATCAGTGCGATTCACTGATCAGAATATTATTAAACTCATATACAAACATATGACATCATGAGCGTCTCATGCGACCGGGGGGAATGAGACCCCAATCGGAGACCAAGCATCTAACAGACAAATTCGGTGCAATTAAAGATTACATAATCGCCAGGCCACCAGACCATTCAATCATGCTACACCATTCAGAAGTGGTGTACAGGGCCATCAGAACTTGCGGAATGCAAGTGGAACGGAATACCAAGGGTATTCATTGAACAGCTGCTCAAGGAACAGGGCAAAGAGTGCACGAGTCCCTATACATGCATTGACATGCATATATTTGAGGAATTTCAAAGATTTGTTCTTCCTATTGTTACAACACGATTCACTGATTACAATTACCATTCCATGTTGTAAAGGGCTTTGTATCTCCTGACCAAAGTCTCCTAACATTTCATCCACCTGACCATTATCCTCATCATGATCACTACCTGTCAGACTGCATGTAGTCACCCCTTTGTCCACATGCATTGATTACCCCATTAACTCCAGATGTTTTATCGCAGATTATCTGTGACGATGTAGTATAAATATTGTAGTACGACCTGTACGTTACACTAGTTAGAATATAGTCTACACTCACTCTGAGTCAGAATTTAGTCTGCACTCAAATTGCACACAGTCTACAGCAACTTAAAATATTGCTATGGATTCGTACTTGCTGTTTTACACAGCTTTGAAGCCTGCTTTAGTAGTACAACTATTGCAACTTACTTATCTGCTCATAGATCAACTTCTCTGAGCCATCACTGGGTAATCCCTTACTCCACTCTTTGTCAATATCCAAGATCCGAGTTTCTGGTTGCCATCATCTCTGTCAGGAACCTGTGATTACATCATCAAGTACCTCAACAAATCTTAGCATGGGCGATCAACTACTTCAACAGCGATTCACCAATATTACAATCGCTCGGTCGCTATTGTCACTCACAGGTTTATCTTTGGGAGCTTTAATCGCCACATTAGGAGCATTGATTAGTCATCAATCGCACTTTGTTCCCACGGGCGATACCAATTGAGCGATCATCTTATTCACTCGCACAGATGAAATAACAGGCTTATTGATCTATAACAATAACAACTTTGCCCCCTGCCCACCTCACACTGCACACTCATCAACCATAATGCTCCTGCCCTGCCTCACTACATAGACTTGGGAATGCTGTATATGCATGTACATGTTCCATTGCATTACATTACTGTATTTTTTGCTTTGCCACTTTCATCAATCACTAGCATGTGGTGAGTGGTGTCAAGTGATTGTGCACATGCTTGACATTACAGTCAGGTGACCAGATTTAATCGTAAAAGCTAGCTAACACTCATCAACACTTAAATGCATACTGTGGATCTGTTACATTTACATTGCTACTCTGTTCCAAAATCCTCAGGACCCATAGCTATTGAGAAGCACAGCACATAAGCTGAAGCTGAAGCCCCTTCCAATCCATCTTCTGTCTTCCGGCTTACACAACTCTAACAGTTTCACACCTTCCATGATATCACACCTGTTATAAATAGAAGTCTGTAGTGCCTGGACCTTGAATATACAGGCACACATACTCACATTTCATTCCCAGTCCCTCCTAATCAAGCTTGACATACACACACCCTGTGAGTACATGCAGGCTCAATCAATGAGTACACTCACATTCAGCCCATTCTCTGATGCCATCACCTATCTACAGCCATTAACAGCTCCATCCCTTATATATTCTCCCCTACTCCCCCCAGAAGTCATCACATGTTTCAGATCCATAACTCCCATTATGAATCTTGTGATTATTGTTATTAATATGCTCCTACCCTCTATCCTGTAGATACATGTGACCTAGGTAATAATCCACTCCACTTGACTGCTCTGTTCCACTTCCATGCCCAAGCCATGCCCATGTGCCTCTTAACATACATCGTTTATTTACTGTGCCTCTATGTCTGTTGCTGTTCCCCAGAGTAGCTAGTCTAGATACATACTTGTATTACTAGTCAATTGCCAAGGAGAACAAATCACTACAAAATTGAATCCTTGTTAAGATTGAACTCTTGACAGGGGTAATTAAGCAAACCCTGCAGGTGAGCTTGGACAGAGGCTTGATAAGGATAAGGATAAGGGCTCAGCTTCAGCTTATATGCTGTATCATCCACCACTGTGCATGCCCTTGACTTCAGAGTGAGGTCAGACAAGAGGAGCATAACAGGATAAGAGATGGACATATTATAGTTTTTGTACAGTAAATCAGTAGTAAAAATGCTCACCTTGTCCCAGCATCTCAAAGCTGCTAGTAGCAGTGTTTCTTAAGTTGTGTTGCATTGACTTGATAGTGCAAGGTGTTGATCTCTAAATTCTGATCTCTGCTCAATTCAACTTCACTTCAAAGTTTGAATTATATTCTCCACATATAAAACCATAAACAACATTATACAGGATATAATAGAAGAGGAAATAATAGGATCTAATGAATGGTTGAGTTGATGTTTTGTGCTGGCCCAATACTGTGTCAAAACTCAAAAGCTGCCATTATACACATTAAGTCCCAGACCCTTAGAAACATGTATTAGTCTGGCATTCCTGCTCACCTGAGGCAACAGGCCCAGATTCATCTATATCATGAATGTATCCAGTAGCCCATGAGAACTCTTGCAATTCAATCCCATCCCCATCAACTGTTTCAGGAACTTCCTAATCTGCGCATTCCGCATTGGATGTCCCAGTCTGAAGTGACTCTATCAACTGTGAGTCCCCAAATTCATCTACAACTGCATTGTGGAGCCTCTGCACTGCAGCATTAAAGCTTGTCATAGGAATAGAAAGGACTATGGAGCTGCCATTTTGGTGTTGGTTCCTCTCCTGGAGAGCTAGGTGAAAGTGGCAGATGATAATTGTGGATAAACTGTGAATGAAATATTAGCTGACTTATGTCCATGTTAGTATTTTGAGAGAAATATTAACCTGATTTGAACAGGTGATACAATTCCTTGAAGGGTTGCCTATGTAGCATAAGAACATGAAACTAAAGATGGTATAGCCATTAGCATTTTACTTACTCTTAATACCTATGACAAAAGTATCAATATTGGTTATGTAACTCAAGATAACTTCCAGGTATCAATACCTGGTCTGTGATGATTACAGCAAGAGTAAATGTAAACACAAATCTGAAAAGTAATCAGAAGAGACCCATAGAGCATAGTAGCAGGGAGATTGTTACCCATATCTAATAAGTCCTAGCATGGATTTCAGTTATACTCTCCCTAAGTGCCTAAAAAACTACAGACCTTGTTGAATTAGCAGGTAAGTTAGTGACTGCTTGTGCCTAATTTCAAGTCCTTTTTGAGGTCTGAGGATTTCAATTGTCTGTTGAAGAGTCACTCCTACAACTATAGTGTCAAACAGTATTGTTATGGCACCAGAAACAGTTGCCACTTGATTGAGACAGTCAGAGACAGACTAAGATTGAGAATGGAATGTCTTTTACACCTGGAAGATTGTGTTAGTGTAGCTTTGTAAGATGGCCCCTGATAGCACATACAAATAAATTGTCTTGAATTGGGAGCTTGTAAGATTGCACTTGTCAAGAATAAATTGGACCTGTGTGATGTTAATACCTTCCACTTGTACAGCGCTTAGATAGCCATACCATAGCAGTTAAAATACCACCAAGAAGAAGGAGCCCAAGTCCTGCAAAAACCAGTTTACTATGCCTAGAGATAGCATATGCCCTTGCCATCAATAGTCCTGGATGACCTCATTGTGTTAGGTCTATTTGCTTGGAGAATATGAAATTGCTACCTTGTACTCCTATGAGAGGCAAGATGAACATAGCTTCTACCAGGTGAAACAAGGCATTACAGGCCCTTAATTAATGTGAGTCTTCATATTTTCATATAGATGTAACACCATACTAGATATGCCTGTGTGAGTATATACATGACCCAGCAAGTCATGAACTCACTCACCTGATGTGACCCAACGAAGAAATTAGTATAAATGGCCAGGAGAAGGAACACTAATGTTGGGTAACGAGCCAGAAGGTAGAGTATGGAGCCGAGTTTGCGTTTCTTGCACCAAACGTGGCTGATCTCGCCGGGCAGAGTAGTTAGAGTGTCAAAGATAAATAGCACTACCATATCGTCACCGACATGAATGGCACCACACAGACAGTGTCGTGTATACTTACCGGTAGCAGCGAATAGGACATAGTTAAATGCCATGCTGAGTTGGGTGGTGAGGGTCAGCTGCTCGCGCGAAGGATTACTACTTACAGATCTGATTGAGCTTGGATGAAAGCTGCCACATCCTGTTGTGATGACATGAAGGGGGAAATGCTATGTAGAGTAATAAATGATTTACGGCAATGTAGTGAGCTGTTGTAAGAGTAGCCCGTCACACAAGCCGTACTTATACTAAACTGGCTACAGGGAATTCATAACATCATCAATCAGCGTCAATAACTGCTATGCGACGAGCGTGATGGAAACAATAGCAGGATCATGTTGTTCCCAATAACACAAGCATTAGCCTTGGTTAACGGCCCAAATGAGCAACTAAAAAGACACTTTATTGTTTAGTTTTAGGTCAAAAGGGGGCATTCCGACTAGCGACCAGTGGGTTTTCATGACAGCGAATTCTATGCTAGAATTGTCTAGACGAACCATAGACAGGCTCAAGAAGAAGAACACGGACGCGACGGAGAGATTAAACCCTCATCCGGACACCTGCCAATGATGGATCATGAGAAATACGACGATCATCACCCCTAGCCAAGACGCGCGTCCTCGTCATTCACTGCGGAATGCCATCAATTGGTGATAATCTTCGGTGGCAAGGCGCCACCCACGCGAGACTGCGCCAGGTAAGGCTCCTGTGGCGCAATCCACACTACCAACAAGAAGATGCAGATTTGCACGCACCGTTTCAAAGAATGGTATGGGATTGAGGGGGAAATCGGTCAGTATGATGTCCCGGCCCCCAAGTAGACACATGGCCGCGCCGCTGAGGAATGTGAATCTGAAACGGATCCTGGGCATGTGGACATAACATGACAGAATACCGACCACGAGCGGTGTAGGATTTACGTTTCATCAAATGGTGCCACAGGGTTGCCATGCAGGGTCCACATCCCGGAAAAAGCATCAGAGATCACACATTGTCGATGCAGCCGAAGGAAAGATTATACTAGCTCGTGAATTCCCATGTCAGCTGATTGTGGACATGAAGATTTCCAGAGTGATCCTTGACAGGCCCTCGAAGGAAGTCTTTGACACGACACTCAGAGTATGAGTTAAGAAGGGAGGGCAAGGCGGTACTACACCCTGAGACCGGTGCGGCTGGCAGCTGACGGCGCCGCAAGTTGAAATAGAAGATACGAGAGACGGGCGGGTTTAGCTGACACGTCGAATAATTGTACCACGATCGGCTCTGTGTAAGTTGAGAGCGCTAGCTTAGCGCCGACACTCGAGTCGGACCTGAACTCAGTCCATTGCTGATTCACATCCATCCTACCACCACATCAGGCCGTCAAACAAACAAGTCCAAGTCTGCTCATCTGGGGCTATCCAGCAAACGACCTTCCTCTGCCACTCCTCGGCCCCCATCAGCCCTCCGCGCTGCGTTTGACTGTCAGTAGCTCCGTCCAGATTCATACATTCTCTCAATGTCTTTTTCATTCCTCATGCCGTTTAACTAGCTTTCTGCTCGACCCGGTGGATATAGGATGGTAGAATGTTAACCGCGTATGGCAGTGGCGTTACGGGAGATGGTGGGAAGCTGTATCTGGACGTGGCTACAAGTACTCTGCGCAAATGTGCTTTGTTGGAGAAGAAGCACATTGAGTGAATTCATGAGACCGCCATGGATCAGTCGGAGTCAAAGGAGTGGAGAAGATCGTGGAAGAAGAATGGGGGCGTGGAGGGATTTCAGCTTTTGGATAGGCCATAGGTCCGAACAAGAGAGATTATGGCCCGCGTGAAGCGACGCGATCGCCGACGACCGACGCACGACGCGCCACGTGCTACTTACGCTCGCCGCTGGCCAGCACCCAACGCACTCGAACCCAGACAGGTGCCAGACACCGTTAGGCCGTTGCAGCATCCTGGCATCAGCCCAGTCCGCCCGCTGCTGCACCCACTATCAGGTACCCACGTATGCCCGCCCTCTCATGTCACCGAGCCCGACCTCCTGCTGACCTTCATCTTCACATGCTCATCTCGATTCACGTCCACGCGTCGGCCTCCCCTTTGTTCCCGTTCTGTTACACTCAAGCGCGTCTCAAACGGGAATTCAAACGATCGCAACGCGCGATAACCGTATTGTGTACATAACCTCATAGCTACCTGGCGGAGTAAGCAAACCAGACTCTTGTGATATATGATTTGTTTATACGATGAAGAAATATAATTCAAGCTTCAAGTGAAGCTGAATTGAACAGAGGTTTGATATAAGAGAAGATATTTTAAGATAATTGCAATATATGCAATTTATCTTAATAGTTACTTTAACAAAGAACTTTGAGATATTTGTGGTGTGAGTGTTATTACTACTGAAATTATCATACACAATTCAAACTATTTAACTAGTTCTGACTGTTGCAAGGAATATTTCTTGGGTTGCTTATGTAATGCAATGGCAGGGATGGAGGTACAGGAAGTAACGAACAAAAGACTAATTACATGGGATGGGGAGTGTGACACTGGATGTAGTGAATATAAAGTATAAGTTGACACTGACATAGAAGCAAAACATGTGTTGGTAGTCCTACTTGCAGCGACGGCAATGTAGGGACGTCTTGAGATGACACACATCTAATATTAGATGTGAGGTGTCTATATGATGTTTGTATGTGCGGGGTAGATCAATCAGCATTGGCCCTGATCTTTGATGTCATTGAAGATACACTTGGTGCGTGATGGATCCATGTGCCGGGATAGTGATGGATACGATGTCATGGGCTCAGTGCTGCATATGTGTGGCCTCGGTGATGGGTGTCGAACAGGATAGGGGTAGGAATCAATGAAGATCCTTCTAAATGGCGGCCAACAATCTGTACGCCCACTGGCAACCCGTGCATAGCTCTTGAATCATAGTTTCGGTATGCGATGGGGCGTATGCGTGCATGTGGTTGAGTTTTGGGATGGAAGCAGTGGGGTGATCACGAACACCCCTAACACAAGCGTGCAAAAGATCCGTAGCACAGTATCAGAAGGCAACAAGAAGCTTGCCATTTCTCCTCGATCGGAGCACTCAGCATGAAGGGAGAGCGTAAAAGGACAAGAAAGCATATCTGCCATTGTGTTGCATGCACAAGCAATGCATGATATGCTTTCTCCTTCCTCCCGTCTTTGGTGCGCATGTTTCGTGCTTTATGCACCAGTATTGGGCATAGCACCAAGTCGTAGCCCTAGCCCTTGTTATGATAAACAATATATCTATATGTTCTCTGAGTCGAATCATTAATACCTCACCATTATGTGATTACTAATTCACTGTTACACCAAGGTAACATGCCACTAGCATCAGTGCAATTCACTGATCAGAATATTATTGAACTCATATACAAACATATGACATCATGAGCGTCTCATGCGACCGGGGAGAATGAGACCCCAATCGGAGACCAA
>QFFB01000217.1:0-17495 GCA_003316465.1 Ramaria cf. rubripermanens
CCCATCACAGTGCATGACATCATTGTAGCTTGGGGATGTGTATATAAAGGGCTCGGTCTCTCAGCACAATAACAAGTCAAGTTCAGTTCTTAAGTCAAGTTTCTCTTAAGTCTTACACTCAAGTCCAAGTCAAGTCCCAAGTTTAGGGCACCAAGCTGAAGCTTTGTCACAGGACATAGCCACGCATATGTCACAATTCATATGCCACAAGTCTACGTCATACGTCACACGAAGCAGGGCAATCATCACAAGAAGTCACCTGCATTATATCCTAGTTCTTCAGGTTGTACGACTCGTTCTCAGTACCAGTCAATCCACAGCTGTAGTCTCTTTGCCTATGAACAACTGCATTATAGACCGTCCAGGTAGAAGGACCGTTGTGTGCAGGCTAATAGGTATTATTCCTGTTAGTGCATCTTTACCAAGTAATTGTGAATGAAACGACAGTAGAAGTTGGAGAAACCGAGGAAGGATTGGATGTCTCTAACTTTCTGAGGTTCAGGCCAATCTTGAATCATTTGTACTTTGTTGCAGGCCATAGTGAGTCCTTTGGTCGATAGCATATAACCGAGGAATTCCACGGAGTCTCAGTGCCATTTGCATTTACCTGCTTTGGCATAGAGGCCATGTTTACAGAGCCGGCATAGTTCTTCACGGATGTGTTCCCTGTGCTGAACAGGGTCATCGGAGTAGATGAGAATATCATCAATATAGACAACAATGCATTCATCTAATAGGTCTCCTAGGATGTCATTCATGAAATGTTGAAAAACTGAGGGGCCATTGGTAAGACTGAAAGGCATGACCAGCCATTTGAATGAACTGTAATGGGTTCGGAATGCTGTCTTCCATTCATCTCCATCTGCTACCCTGACTAGGTGGTACACATGCCAAAGATCAATCTTGGTATAGATATGAGCTTTGCGAAGCACATCCAGTAAGTCGGTAATCAGGGGAAGGGGGTATTGGTTCTTCTTTGTAATCTTATTGAGAGCTTGGAAGTCTACACAGAGCCGAAGCATGCCATCCTTCTTTTTGATAAAAAGGACTGAAGCCCCATGCAGAGACTGAGTGGGCCAAATTAACCCCATGTTCAAATGCTCATCAATGAATTCTCAGAGCGTGGTGAGTTCTGAGGTTGAGAGCAAGTACAACAGAGGTTGAGGAGGCATAGCTCCCTCTTCCAGGTTGATTTTCAGGTCATAGGTTCAGTTGGGGGGCAAGGTGTCAGCCTTTGCCTTACTGAAGATGTTGGTGAAGTCGTGATACTCCTTCGGAACTTCTTGCAGATCCACCCGTTTGAGGGGGAACAATGCCAAGTGAGCTGAGACATTGGTTGTGGTGAGATTCAACTGGAAACACTGGGTACCTTCCATTCTACAGGCTCATGCGAATGCAGCTGCATTGATCAAGGCAACCTTGGGTGCTTCAAGCTTTGGGGTAGGCACCATGGGGGGTGCAGGGCTCAGAATAAACTTGGCCAAGGAAGCACAAGCTAAAATCGACGGAATGTCCAAAGGAATGCCTGGGAGGGTTGTTCAGAACATAATACTGCCTAATACCCAATCAATCAACAGATTGTAGCAGGTGAGCCAGTTGTGTCTGAGAACTACCAAAACAGACGTATCTAAGGGGGTGACATAGAAATCTATGGAATGGGTGTGACCACAGGGGAATTGGATTGGTATAACTACTGACTTGGTGATTATCGAGTTTGTACTACTATCAAACAGACAAAGCAGTATAGACAAAATAGACTGTGTCTTTAGACTATGTTTACTAACAAAAACGGAGTGAATGAAGCAATGGGTAGACCCAGAATCTACTAAAGCTTTGAAGGATACATGAGGGATAAGGTTGGAACATAAACTAACTACAAGAGACATAAATGTAGAAAAAGTGGAAGCATTGAGTCTTACCTCCCTTTGCATGCAACCCGAGTCAACACAGCCCTCAGAATGCATAGAGGCCGAAGGGTTGCTGACTATTTTTTCGCCTCAGAGGCCTGGGCCAAACTTTCAGCTTTACCTTTGGAGGCCTTCCCATCAGAAGCCTGAGCAGCTCATCCTCTTGTGGACAACAGAAGTCACGCATGACATGACCTCCTTTGCCACAAAGCTGGTGGAGGTTGTTGTCCATGTGACGCTGACGTTCCTGTAGGGTAAGCTTGCCATCTTTCCCAAGCTTGTCTGTAAGGTTGGGTTTCTTAGGCTGCTGGTTGGCCTGCCCCTTTGGCTTGTCCTTCTCTTTGGACAGACTGGAGTTGGACTTGGGCTGGGCATTGGAGTTGCCAGCTGGAGGCCAACAGTTGGGGGCAGGGTTGGCTTGGTTCACCTTCTCATTCTTGGCCTCGGGTTTCAGGGCCAAGTGGCTCTTGCGAGAGAGCTTGGATCAGTGTTCCCAATACCTTTGGTCAATTTTCTGAATGAGGTCACGAAGCTCATCCAAGCCTCAGGGTTTATCAAAATATACCATCTTGTCTTTGATCCTCTTTGGGAGCACCATATACGCCCACCAGTAGAGAGCCTGGTCATTATGCTGAAGCAGTGATGCAAGTCAGTAGAATTCAATGAAAAAACAGGTAGCCTTGTGATTGTCCTTCATAACCAGTTGTTCAAGTTCGACCTCGGTGTCAGCTTCAAGATCATAGGAACTGAAATTGAATGCTTCAAAGTCACTTAGCCAGCCGGGTTTGTTTCTCTTGTCAGTTAGGTAGGGCTCAAAGTAGTGGAGAGCCATACCTTTCAAGAAAGACAAGACATAATTGACCTTGGCCAACTCGTCTCAAAACAAGTTTGGCCTTGAACAGAAATTGAGCCTACATTGAAGTAAGAAGCCTCTGAGTTTCTTCAGGTCTGAACCGTCAAACTGATCAGGTTCCCAAAGCTTAGCTTTTGAGGGTTCTTGCCTGCCATCAGTGACAGTGTCAGCAAGCCTAGTCATTGCATTAAAAAACACCATGATGGGCTCTTCGTCCAGAAGTGCAGGACCTTCCCTGGGATTAGGGTCAGATGGGGGGTCATCGTCCGTACCTTCAGCAGTGCTGTCATCAGGGTCATTGGGGTCACTCAGGTTGCCATGGGGTGCTTCTGAACATCCTCTCAGTTCCTCAGAGCCCTCATTTACTATATCTTCAATGTGGCCTCAGGGAGCAATTCGACAGGCTGAGCCTGGCAATGGATTCTGATAATGGTTACAGAATGGGGGGTTTTCCTGGGGTGGAACAGATTCTGTCCTTGCTCTGTGAGACTGGATGGTAGGAGTCAGTCTGCTAGCATTGCATACTGAAGATCTGGTTGTGATGGGCATAATGTAACAGCCAAATGTAGGAGTTCTGATATACTGTTAAGATGTGTACTGATGGGTGGTACCAAGATACTCGGCCAAAGGCCAAGCAGGGTTGGACCCAGGGGACTTGGCTTCAACTTATATTGTTGCACCTATGTGACTGTCTGTCCCTATATTTCAGACAGGAGGCCCGAGGGCCTATTTGCAGAGGATATCGAGTACCTATTTGCAGAGGATATCGAGTACATAAGGCTGGGGGATGCTTTGTTGATATCAGAACTGAGTAGCATACATGTGGGGAGTGAGCTTATATATGAATGTGTGTGGGGAGAGGGGAGAGGGTGACTGAGAAGTCACATGATATATGGGCAGGGTGGGATGTACTAAGAATAACAAGACATACAGATACTAGAATGTGAAAGGGGGTGTGACCAAACATGACCAAAGCATGCCAAGGCTGGAGGCCCAAGGTATGTGGTCTGAAGTCCTGAGGTAGACTGAGATCCAAGGTGAATGGGGATCTAACAGTACCTCAACTCATTATACAGTAGTTATATGCCTCAGTAGTGATAAAGTGAAGATGAAAGTGACTGGAAAGAAACCAGTAAGATTATCACATGAGACTACTTGATTCTTATATACAACTGTGAATAGGGGAAGCCCAAAGTTTTAGAATAAGCATGAGTGAAAATCCAGGCAGCATTATCACACTGTCACCAAGGCAAACAAAAAATCAGATTAATAACACAAAGTGAAACATAGGGCACAGGATTTTGCAGGCTTTCACAGGACTTTGCAGGCCTTCACAGGACTTCACAGGACTTTGCCTATGAAGCAGAGGCTCCCCTCACAATTTGTTGCATACTCTTCTTGGGTTATTTGCCACAACCATATGCCCATGTCAAAATACACTGACATTACATATCTACCCCAAAATCCAACCTTGACAAGGTCCTACAATGTAGGGGATCAGTGATGACACTGATAATGGCCCAAGAGTTTGGCTTAGTGATGCCACCAATGAGTAAGTGGGCAGTCAAGCAATAGAGGTTTGGATTATAGCTTCAGTTTGAAGAGGTAGACTAGTAATATAAGCTAGAATAGATCTCAAATGACAAAGCTGTTAGAAATGATGAGCACAGACAAAAAACAATTCTTACAGCTGTTTGCAATATGTAAGGCATGAGTTTGAAACTACAGTCAGATATTGTAAATACTGTAGCTCAACAAATACTGTTATTCAAATGGTAGTAAATGAGAACATATATATGTTGATTTTACTACCATTTGAATGACAGTGGTGTAGTATTCATTGAGCTACAGTATTTACAATATTTGAGTGTAGTTTCAAACTAATGCCTTACATATTGCAAACAGCTGTAATGCTATAGAATGTGTGTGAGTGAGTGCAAGGGAGAATTTCTGACTAGTTTTAACATAGAAGACTATCACAATATTAATACTAAAACACTGTGAAGAATCTTTGAAAGAGGATCTGAAAAAATGAGCACAAGGAAACTTTGTAACTAAGGGGATACATGCATGTAACTATTGTGGATGTTTGTTAGATCCCTGAGATCTAACACCGAGACTCCAAACCCCAAAGTAACTATTATATTCTGTTTTAGTTCTTGTTGTTTGCCTCTTAAAGTATAATCCTCATTCATGACCCAAGTAGAATACTTGTACCTCACTCGATCTGGACCTCCAACCCTATTCCAAACTCCGATTATTATTTGACTCTTATATTCTTCTTGTTTTATGTTTATGTCTTTCTTATTATATGTTCTTAGGATACAATTAGGTTATGAGGTATTAATAGTCCTCCAATCTTGTATCCACTTCTTTAGTTCCAATATTGACTTATTTCCTTGTTACCAACCTCCAGTCTTCTCGCATCACTATATCCATAGTTAGATACTACTAGTAATACTTCCGGTTTTGAACCTGACAACCACGGTGAACTCCTGACTTCACCTCAAAGCTCGGTAAAGACAGCAAGTTGATGATTGAGGAACAACAATGCTATCTTGACAACAACTTGTGTCTGTTCTGTGGAAGAACCAGACATATGGCTAAGGAATGCTCTCAAGCATCTGCTGCTACCACAAAGGCATGTGCTGCCTCAACTGCCAAGGCCGCCAAGAAGATGACCTCCAATACTAAGTCTGTGCCAGAGTCAAAAAATTCTTGAGCAGCCCTCCAAACCTCATGCCAAAGGAGGACTGCGTTGTAACTCCTGGTGTGACCCCAGTAGTCCAACTCAACACATCTGCTCTTTTTAGTCTGAACTCCCTGACACTCCACCTAACTTCTGACCTCATTCCAAACACTCAGTTTTTGACCCTTGTCAACTCCAGTTCAACACACAGTTTCCTTGAATCTGCCTTCATCTTGGAACACAAACTCCGAGCATATGACATCACTCCAAGCCCACTTCAACTCTTCAACAGTACAACCAACAACATCATCCATCAAGCTGTCAACCTTCCAATCCGTTTTCCTTCTGGGGAACAACACTCTGTGATGTTCTACATCACTTTGTTGGATTCCAGCTGTTCCGCAGTACTAGGACACAACTGGCTCACCCACTTCAATCCATTGATTGACTGGGCTTTGGGCAGTATCTCATTCCATGCTCCATTACAGGCTGAATCTTTGGTACCTACAGAGACAGTAGCTTCAGCTCTGATCTCATCTGAAACTCCAATCCCACTCGTTGCTCCAAACATCACTATGATCAATGCAGCAGCATTTGCCTGCATATCCAGAATGGAAGACACACAAACATTCCAGCTCCTTGTCTCTAGACCAGACAAGCTCAACTCGGATGAAACTCTGGTCAATATGAGTGGCATCCCAGAAGAGTACCGTGAATACACAGATGTCTTCAGCAAGACCAAAGCTGACAAGCTTGCATCCCATTGGCCTTATGATCTCAAGATCAAACTGGAAGGGATGACACCACCATTCAGTCCAATCTACTCCCTCTCCCAGAAAGAACTTGAGACCCTCCAAGAATTCCTGGAAGAACATTTGACCCAGGATTTCATCCACCCCACTTGGTCCCCGTGTGGTGCTCCAGTGGTCTTTGCCAAGAAAAAGAATGGATCACTCCACCTATGCATCGACTTTCGAGGCCTCAACTAAATCACCA
The DNA here is from genome assembly GCA_003316465.1 of Ramaria cf. rubripermanens. NCBI lineage: Eukaryota > Fungi > Basidiomycota > Agaricomycetes > Gomphales > Gomphaceae > Ramaria > Ramaria cf. rubripermanens. Next base: position 6,446 of record QFFB01000217.1, read on the forward strand.
AGAAGGACTGATACCTCTTACCTCACATCTCTGATCTTCTAGATACACCACACAAGGCCCGTATCTATACTAAGATCAATCTCTGACATGCCTACCACCTGTCAAGATTGGAATTTAGGGCAAAGATAGAATGTCAGTGTAATTCTGACATGGGCCTACTGTTAAGTTCACGGACGTTACCCGGAACTTCGGAGGTCGGAGACCTCGAAAGTGTACGAGGGGGGTAGGGACTTGGCTTCAACTTATGGATTGTGCCACCTACTATTGTCCGGTCCCTAATTTTGGAGGTCGGAGTATCGGAGGCAGTCTGGAGGTTTGGACTCAGTTATTACTAATAGTATCTAACTATGGAGGTAGTGATGCGAGGAGACTGGAGGTTTGTAACGTGGAATTAAGTCAATATTCGAACTAAAGAACTAGATACAAGTTCGGAGGACTATTAATACCTCGTAAACTAATTGTATCCTTAGAACGTATAACAAGAAGGATATAAGGGGCGTATAACAAGCAGAGTTTGGAATAGGATCGGAGGGTCGGATTGAGGGAGGTACAAGTATTCTACTTTAGGTCGTAAATGAGAATTATACTTCAAGAGGTAAACAACAAGAACTAAAATGGAACATAATAGTTACTTCAGAGTTCGGAGGTCCGAAAGCTCAGAGCTTCGGTGTTAGATCTCAGGGATCTAACACCTACAGTCGCAGCAAATAGCCCAAGAGTAGTATGCAATGAATTGCGCATGTCCTCAAGGAAAGGTCACCCCAGATCAGGTGTTCCTTTCGCTGATCCAAACACTCCTGTGAAGTGCTGCAAATAGCGGTCTCAGCAATGCCCCCAAAGGGGGCATAGCAAGTAAGATAAAAGGTTTGAGCTCACCGTTAGGCACAACTACCGATAAGGGAGTAGGTCATTACATTTAAGGTTTTTTTCTACTAGTAAGAGGGCAAATAACAAGGTAGATGTATGATAATCGAACTAGGGAATTATACATGTGGAATTGAAGTACTTATAGTAAAGAGCAAATGCAGGGGGGGATGGATTGAGAGGGGTGAGAACACCATGGAGTTAGAGCATGGATTATGACACAGAGTCGGGGTCAAACAACCTTTATGGGGCATGGGGATGGATGGGGTCTAGGAGTGAAACTTGTCAGTTAGACTGGGCTGCTGCTCATCCTTGGTGACCCTGCATGCTGCAAGGGGACTGTGAATGATGCAAAACGAGGGCGAAGTATTGTGGTACAATGGCAAAGATCATGTTCAGTGACTAGCAAATAGGAGTGAGATCGACTGAGGCCTTGTTACTATCGGCGTGATGGAAGGACACTAAAGAGATTGATGGAATTCGCTGAACTCAGGGTGTGGAGAACAGTAGTCATGACACCACCTCATCCAAATCCATGAGGGTGACGAATGGAAAACTGCATTCCAAACTTGTTACAGATCATTCGAATGGCATGTTATGCCTTTCGGACTTACCAACGGACCCACTGCTTTCCAACATTTTATGAATGACATCTTTGCTAACATGTTGGATGTATGTGTTCTAGTATACCTGAACAACATCCTCATCTACTCTGATGACCTGGAGCAGCACCAAAAACATGTCTGGGAAGTACTCTGAAGGCTCTAACAACACAACCTATATGCTTGAGCTGACAACTGCCTTTTCCATGCGGACACCGTTGAGTACCTCAGATACATTATGTCTCCAAACAGACTTATGATAGACACCGCGAAGGTGCAAGTTATCCAAGATTGGCCTAAACCAAGAAAGGTCAAGGACAGTCAGTCCTTCCTTGGATTTGCCAATTTCTATAGGTGTTTCATTTTCAACTATTCTGACCTAGTAGTTCTGCTGACATGTCTTACCCAGAAAGGTGCTCCATGGGTCTTCTCAAAAGAATGCCAAGAATCATTCAACACACTCAAGAAGGCTTTCACCACCACTCTGATCCTTCAGCATTGGATACCTGAAGCTCCTCTGATCCTCGAGACTGATGCCTCTGACTATGCTCTTGCTGCCATCCTCTCAATAACATCTCCAGACGACAATGAAGTACATCCAATCACTTTCCACTCTTGGACCTTTTCCTCTACAAAATAAAACTATGATGTCCATGATAAGGAACTAATGGCAATCCCAGATGTGTTTAAAGTCTGGTGATACTATCTCGAAGGATCTCTGAATGCGATCAACATTGTTACTGATCACAAGAACCTGGAATACTTTTCTACGATGAAGCTCCTTACACAACAACAAGTCTGATGGTCTGAATACCTGTCTCAATTCAACATGGTTATATGCTTCTGCCCTGGATGTCTCAGAACCAGACCTGATGCTTTAACTAGATGATGGGATGTCTACCTTAAAGAGGGTGAAAATGATTACACAGCCATCAATCTGCACAACCTCCGACCAGTATTCACCTCTGAGCAACTCATCTCATCACTCCAAGCTATGTCACTCTGTGCCCCTGTACTCCACGCAGCCATCACTATGGATATCGACCAACTCCACTCCAATATCCGAACCTCCATCAACTCTGATCTTTCCTTAGCAGACCACCTAAGTAACCCAATAGGACAATGGGCCCTCAGTCCCAAAGGACATCTCCTACTAAACAACTGGATCTATGTACCTGACAGTAATGATCTCTAACTACAAGTACTACAGTACAAGCACAATCATCCAATCTCTGGACACTTTGGACAAAACCGAACCTTGGAGCTGGTCCGACGAGACTATGTCTGGCCCAAACTCCAAACTTCCATTAAGTCCTATGTTAAGTCCTGCACTACGTGTATGCACTCAAAGTCACAGAGACATCATCCGTATGGCTTGTTAAAGCAACTCCCTATTCTGGAACAACCTTGGAATTCTATCTCCATGGATTTCATTGAGAAGCTTCCTCCTTCCTCCAGATATGACACCATCCTCATTATCATTGACTGACTCTCCAAACAATCAATCTTCATTCTGACCTTTGATATGATCACTGCTCCAATTCTAGCCAAGCTGTTCATCCTCCATGTCTTCTCCAAGCATGGAGTTCCTTTGCACATCTTCTCCAAGCATGGAGTTCCTTCACACATGACCTCCAACCGAGGCTCAGAGTTCGTGTCCTCCTTCTTCCGATCACTCAGAAAGGCTCTCAACATGAAGTTCCACTTCACATCAGGATACCACCCCAAAGGTGATGGACAGACTTAACGTATGAATCAATCCCTCAAACAGTACCTCCGAATCTACTGCAATTACCAGCAAGACAACTGGTCCGATCTCCTTCCGATCACAGAATTTGTGTACAACAACTCCCCAAATGCCACCACCAGCATATCACCTTTCTTTGCTAACAAGGGTTACCACCTGAACATCTCCATCTACCCAGAGCAAGACCTTGCTTCCACCAAAGCAAGAGACTTCACTGTGAATCTTGACAAGCTACACCAATACCTTCGAACCACCATCTCTGGAGCACAGAAACGGTACTCCACCTCCACAGACCAACACCAAACCCCACCTCTGAACTTCCAAGTAGGTGACAAGGTCTTCATTCGGTCCGACCATATCCGAACTACAAGGCCATCAAAGAAGCTTTCAGAGAATTTCTTAGGTCCCTTTGAGATCATAGCTCAAGTTGGATCCATGTCCTTACACTCTGGCTCCCAGACAGCATGCAATCCATCCACCCTGTGTTCCATGTCTCAATGCTTGAAGCCACAACTCCAAACGAATGCCCAAACCAATCTCCGACCCCAGACCCTTCGATCATCATTGACGGAGAACCCGAGCATGAGATCTCCAAGATTTTGGACTCTGGGATAGACAAACAACACAAGTGCAAGTTACTGTACTTGTTCAGATGGGCTGGATACAAAGGCACTGACAAAGAGACATCATGGCTCCCAGCCTCTGAGCTTGGACATGCTTTGGAAGTCACTTTGGACTTTCACCAAGCATACCCTCTTAAGCCTGGACCTTTACCACTTGCAAATTCTTAAGCTCACACAGTTCTAAGAAAACAATTCATGTTCATGTTCAACTATTTACTGCAAGGTTTCCTCCTCCCTATCCGAAATCTCCATATTGGCCGACCCCTCTGCATCATCCAACACTCTGGACTCCAAACCCCTTTTATCCCAGAGTACTTTGTCCTCCAGGTTCCTCAACTCCTCCTCCCAGTCCTCCAGCTCTGACTCTGACTCTGCATCAGCATCCGAGTCCAAATCCTTCCACATGAGGTCCATTATGGCCCCATAGAGCCCCTCCAGTCTCTTCCTGTTCCTCTCCTCTGCTTTCCAGAGGCCCCGGACCTCATCACCGATATGAGTAAGGGACCCTAGGAGCCCCTTCTCAAACTCAGACATTCTTGGAGTTCCTCCAGACTTTTCCAGCCCAGGGACTACAACCTTGGCCCTTGTTTTCTTTGATGGTTGTTCACTACTGTCGTTCTCCGTCCGTCTGCATTTCCACAGAGTCATAGGCTCCACTCCAACTGTGCATTGGACCTTTCAGTCCCGACACATGTGACATAATGTTCCTACAGGAAACTATTGCAGACCCAAAGGTCCACTGCCTTCCCCTTATTCGGGGCCAGTGCACGGATCTCTGGGGCTCTAGTCTTCAGGTCCCTAGGGACAACCTCCAAGGCCTCCACAGGTCCCAGACCTCCCTTGGACCTTCAACACTCTTCTTCCTCCCACATTGCCTGTCTTTTCTTCTCGTCCTCCACTCACCTCTTACGAAGCACCTCATTGAAGGCCAGTTGCCTTCTATGCTCCTCCACCTCAAGCCACTTCTTTTCTGCCTCTGCAGCTACTCACTCCTCCTCCACCTTCTTCCAAGCCTCCTCGGCCCTCCACTCCTTCTCCACCTCAGCCTTCCTCCGCTCCTCCTCTTTGGCCCTCTTCTTGGCCTCCTCCTCTGCTACCCTGGCCTCTTCAGCCTGGGCCTGCTCAAGCTCCTTTCAGAGCTCTGCCACCCTACAGGCGAGGTCGGACAATGGTGTGGGGGTTCCAGACATGGTTAGGGTTGGCGAGTGTGGTGTTGTTTGGCTTACGGGAACTTTTTGCCAAGTTCTTCTGGGCCCCCTTGATTCTTATACTGATTTCCAAATCTCCAATTTATATTCCCACAGTTATCTCCACGGGCCTCATGGGCTCAGCCCCTAAAGGGGGGATACTGTTAGATCCCTGAGATCTAACACCAAGACTCCAAACCTTCAGACCTCCAAACCCTGAAGTAACTATTATATTCCATTTTAGTTCTTGTTGTTTGCCTCTTAGAGTATAATCTTCATTTATGATCCAAAGTAGAATACTTGTACCTCACTCAATCCAAACCTCTGACCCTATTCTGAACTCCAATTATTATTCAACTCTTATATCCTTCTTGTTCTACATTTATGTCTTTCTTGTTCGTTAGATCCCTGAGATCTAACACCGAAGCTATGAACCTTCGGACCTCCAAACTCCGAAGTACCTATTATGTTCCGCTTTAGTTCTTGTTGTTTACCTCTTAAAGTATAATTCTCATTTACAACCCAAAGTAGAATACTTGTACCTCATTTGATCCAAACCTCCGACCCTATTCTGAACTCCGCTTGTTATACGCCTCTTATATCTTTCTTGTTATACGTTCTTAGGATACAATTATTTCACGAGGTATTAATAGTCCTCCAATCCTGTATCCAGTTCTTTAGTTCAAATATTGACTTATTTCCTCGTTACCACCTCCAGTCTTCTTGCGTCACTATCCTTGTAGTTAGATACTATTAGTGATAACTGCGAATCCAAATCTCCAGACCACCTCCGATACCCCGATCTCCGAAATTAGGGACTGAATTATAGTAGGCAGCACAACCCATAAGTTGAAGCCAAGTCCCTACCCCCTCATATTGCTTCAAAGTCCGACCTCCAAAGTTCCGGGTAACATCCGAGAACTTAACATTGTGATATGTTCTTAGGATACAATTAGGTTATGAGGTATTAATAGCCCTCCAATCTTGTATCTGCTTCTTTAGTTCGAATATCAACTTATTTCCTTGTTACCAACCTCCAGTCTTCTCACATCACTATCCCCAAAGTTAGATACTACTAGTAATACTTCCGGTTTCGAACCTCCAATACTCTGATCTCCAAAATTAGGGACTGAATAATAGTAGGTGGCGCAACCCATAAGTTGAAGCCAAGTCCCTACCCCCCTCATATTACTTCAAAGTCCAACCTCTGAGTCTCCAACCTCCAAAGTTCTGGGTAATGTCTGTGAACTTAACAGTGGAGCAAATAGTGATGGAAATCATGGTAGGGTTATCAAAAATACTGGGATAATAGCTAGAAAATTGGAAATGAAATTATAGCACTGAATGACAGTGGTAATAAGTGAGCAAAGCAATAGGGTAAAAGACAAATTTTAAAAATGTTTGAAATGCCTTGACATAATTATATCAAGGGCTGTCCTCTGTGCTCTGTCTTGTGAGCAGCACAATTCAGTAGGTACATTTAATACTCCACTTTACTTGCATCCTGTGAATCCCATTGTCTCAATGTAGCCTTCTATTTGCTCATTCTATTATGTCCCTCAAGGACCTGGTGGTGATATGCCCTCAATTGGTTTCATGATGTCATTGTATGTTTAGGGCTCACATTTGATGCTTGAGCAGTTTTGGCTCCTGCTGCATATTTTATCCTCTATTTAAAATTCAATATAATTTCAAAATATTCTTTTAGCCTGTAAGGACTAAACATGAAAATATTTATATGATTGTCTCTTTTTATCACAACAGGACTGAGGCCATGGACATAGGTTGCTGACATGCAAAACTGAAGCTGCAGCTATGAGTTGGGGACACAGGGGCCAGGGGTGAGGCTACAGACAAGAGTTATGGATATGGAACTGAAGCTACAGATATGAGTTGCAGACATGGGTTGGGAACAGAAGCTATGGACATGGGTTGTGGACATGGGCTGCAGACATTGGATTAAATGTAAGGAAAACCCTCTAAGAATGTGGAATATCAAAACTGGTAGAGGGAAATCTGAAGTGAATACACAGCTAAACTGGATACAGGATGAGGGCTCTAACATGGTAGAGGGGAAATGTGAAGAGAAAAGGAGAAGGATTCCCTCTACCAGTGAGGCTACTATATACATGTCAATCATTCACTACAGCCAGGCACTCCAGAAGTGAGCCTGCTTGCTAACCAACACTTCCCAGGAAGATCCAAGGTGTGATTAAACCCTGACACAGTTCCAAGGTTCTGAGGTTTCTGCAACCTAGTAACTCAGTACTAGGGTTTGGAAGGGTTTGGAATGGGACCAGAAAGATAAGGGGATCCCCCTGGGATGGAAGTTATGGACATGAGATGCAGACATGGCTTATAGACATGGAGCTGAAGCTACAGACATGAGTGGCACACATGGGACTGAAGTCATGGAGATGAGCTGTGCACATGGGTGCTAAGATTGGATTTTAGGGAAAATAAGTAATGTCAGTGCATCAATGAACCATGGAATAGCTTTGCATTTGGCAAAATAGTTTGATGTGACACTGACATGGGCCTACAGTCATGCCAAGTAACCCAAGAAGATCACATGAATAATTGCATGAGTCTTTGAGGCAAGGTCACCCCAGTGCAGGTGTTCCTTTTGCTGATCTGAACACCTCTGGAAAGTGTTGTGAATAGCAGTCTCAACAAAACCCCTCATGGGATGTAGTGAATAGGATCAACAGTTTGAACTCATAGGTAACTAAGACTACTGGTGTTATGCAAGGTGTTTCAACAAGAGTGCTTTTCAGGTGTGAGACCAAATATGAAGGGAGGTTGTACCCTAGGTAGACATATGATAATTGAACTAGAAATTATACATGCTGAGGTTGAGTACTTCCAGTAAATTTCAGCACAATGGTAGTGAATGTTAGATCCCCATTCCACCTTGGATCTTGGCATACCTCAGGCCTTTGGCCTCACAGTACTTCAGTCACACTCAGTCATACTCTATTGTGGCATGCATATTATTACTCTCCTGTTTATTCTTAGTTAGATTCCACCCTGCCTGTATCATGTGACTGCTTGGTCACCCATCCCTGTTACCCAGATCACTCTTAGTATATAAGTACATCCTACACATGTATGTTATTCAGTTCTGATATCAACAAAGTATCCCCTCTCCCATAAGTCACACACCTCCTTCATAGGTAGATTATTCACCCTGGGCCTTTGGGCTCCTGTCTTAAATACAGGGACAAACAGCTGCATGCTATAAGTTGAAGCCAAGTCCCTCCAACCCAACCCCACCTCAGCCTTTGGCCAAGTACCTTAGCTATGCCCACCAGTCAGTAGGTAGCTTAACAGTGAATGAGAAAGAGACCAAGAGGGCATGACAATGGGTTGAAGACATAAGACTGAAGCTGACAAGGGTTGCAGACAGGGAGCTGAGGCTGTGAATACAGGTTGTGGACATGGGACTGAAGTTGCAGGAGCTGAAGATGTGGACATGGGATTAATGTTAATGATATAAGATAAGCATGGGACTGAGAATTCATCCACAGGGCTGATTACTGAAGCTGCAGACAGGACAGAAAGGCTGAGAATGGCATGACACTGGCTTGGAAGCTTCAGAAATGGGACTGAGGTTGCAAAAATGGGACAAATTGCAGATCCAGGACTAAAGTAATGCTCAGGGTTAGCATTAGATGTATTTAACTTACAAATACCCTTTGATATGCTTTTATCTAACCCCATGTGAAGCACGGGTACACAGGCTAGTCCGTTTTGGTGGGAGGATGATGGCATAAGTATGTATTTGGTGTATGAATATTTATCACACTTCTTTCATTGTACACGAGAGCGTGTGTGGGTGATAAGAATGACAGCCAACTTGGTGTTGATCCTGTATATGGACAACTAGTGAGGAAGAAGCGACGAGGTGTGTTCTCTGCTTCGGCCAACGTGTAGTCTGGTGACTTCCCTGCTAACGATAAAGCATCCCAAACTGATTGCATATTCCGAGTTGAGACATGGTTCATGGTTTCAGTAATCACCGCATACATTACATATGGACTTGCAGTTATAAGGTCGACTTTAAGTCCCGCCACATTGGCAAACGATTAAGAGAAAATGGCTCTATGTGAACTTTAGACTTCTACGGCATACGATTGGCTGCTCACAACAGAATCATGTTCGTATCGAGGCGCTGACCAAGTATTTACAACTTGAACGCCGTAGCCTGTTCAGGCCGGCCATGGACGCACTAATAATCTTCCAAAAGCCAGTGAAACAGCTATGACGCTCAGATCAGTCAGTGCAGCTTGCAGACAAACTTATGTCTATAAAAGGGGAATTCTGACATTGGGATATCCTGATTGGGTTCCACATGGCGTGCCAGCCTTCAACCAGATGTCAGATGACATCCGCGTGGTACTTATCTAGTTATCTCGCTGACAGCTGTTAATTAGTAGTAAGTATGCAAACCTTGAAAATGAAGCTTGAAGCTTGAAGCTTGATGAGCGCTGAGAGCGTCCCGATTACGTCAGTACTTTGAGGATACTCAACAGGGCTGGTTATACTGCTAGTGTTTAGAATGGCTCGGTGCTCTAGCCAGACAAGGTTCGAATTCTAACGGAGACAGCCACAATCCCGGAACCATCAATTATATGCATCGTCACCGTGTCTGGTGACTTTGGTCATCGCTTGCAGTAACACAGTTTATACACTCCTTCTAACCCGTCTTGTTAAAGACACTACTTCTCTGCTTGAACCATTCTGTCATCTTTGGCTCTTATCGGCCATCTATCAATTGAGTTTGACTCATTGTAGTCTATCCCAACTAACAGGTCCTACACGCGGTATATATAACACGACATCCTGAAGATACCTTTGGCTCATCTATGAACAGTACTTCCCCATAGTGTGGCTCAGCTTGCGCTCATGCAGACGTGGGTGCATTTCTAATTATGTTACTAATCACAGTCCAGACTGCAAGTAGCGTCAGACGGATGTATAAAGAAGATCTGAGCGGGACCCGAGATCATATCAAATTTTTTTTGGCGGCCATCGATCAGGTCACCAAATATCTCGCTTCTAATCATATCTTTGCTTCGCCCGATTGAGACTCGGACGATTGTGTATCGCGACTCAGAGATCTGACGTTGAAGACCTGGTGGTGTACCTGAAAGCCCAAACACTTATATGAATGTTATTGAGTTTCGGACACTAGTACTGACTCGATTTGAAGGACGTATGTTATGGCGATATAATTTATTGATCATTCAACCCCGTTGCGCACATGACTCGTGAACACAGCGGTTCCTCAAATCGTTTACTTCCTAGGGGCTCTTGCCCACTCTGCGAGGCACAACATCGGAAGCGCCTAGCTGTCTCCTTTTAAGAGGCCCGATGCTCCTGTGAGAAGAGCCCATTTTCACATAAAGCCACTTCCTCCCATGCTCGCTATATTACTGAACATCGTCGTGCTGCATGCCATTGTTCTTACCGGGTGGGCAGCTCCCACTGTAGACCAGATGCTTCAATTCTTGGAACAATACAATAAGGTGTGTCTATGGCTTCAGGTCTCATCCTAGCCAAAGATAACATCTGGTGTTAACGTTGATCCACCAGGATTGGGCCTACCCTCGGGTCATTGACATTGCAAGGACCATCAATTACAGCGCTCTAGACCCGAATGTTGTAGGTCGGGTCGACGGTACGTATGATAGCTATATGCATATATTCGTTCCTGATGTAAACATATCTCAGTGACGAATACGTTTGTTGGTAGGTGGATACGCACATGCAAGGCCAGGCGTCGTTCAAACTTCCGCGTTAGGAGCGGAGCTCAACACAGAGGTATTATGCTTTATCCTATCATTCGACTATTTGTTAACAAGATGACTCTGTGTGGATGGCAGTATCTCTTTGGTAACTTTGCCAGCCTAGGAACTTCCAAAACAACCCAGCTTGTTGGCGTGCCTTTGAATCAAACAATCAAGTGAGCATTCCGTAAAATATCATGGGATATCAACGAGTCTGGTTAGGAATTTAATAATC
>QFFB01000220.1:4549-60970 GCA_003316465.1 Ramaria cf. rubripermanens
TACTGATTCTCAGCGCCATCTGCTGTGATTTCTAGCTCCTGCATCAGGTGTCCTAAGCAGTGTGCTGATTCCTTCAGCCACTCCCTTGGTAAGTGGGTGAATTGCATTTGTTCAAGAAGAGGGAATATACTGATTTTTAGACATTCAATGTGATAGCGTAGGCGCAGCAGATCACCATCTTCTCGTCGAAGCACATGTAATGAGCTAGCATAAGACTGAGATACTATACTATGTGCATGCTGTATATCGTATCCCCAGTGGCTAGGGGGACCTGGACCTGGAAGAGTCGGAAAAGTTAGTGCTAAATCCATAGACAACAAATTATCGGAGTTTCAACTGGATTTACCTTCACTAGACTCCCTCAAGCTACACCTCTGTCTCCTGGGGACACCTCCCTGTGGCTCTCATGGTAAACATGTCTATCAGACGCCATGAGGACTTTTATTTTGAAGATGGATCCGCAATATTCCTAGTATGTCGGATCTTGTTTGGTTGCTATTTTTGCCTACTAATACGCAATTACCATAATAGATCAAAAACTGTCTTTACAAACCCCATATGACGCTCCTTCGGCAAACCTCCACCGTATTCAAGAACATGTTCTCAGTCCCCCCTGCCCAAAACAGCATGGATGATGACACTTGTAACATCACATCCACTGATGGCTTGACAGATGAAATGCCGATCCGACTTAGTCTACCATTCACAATAGATAAAATGGACTCATTATTGAGGTGGTACTACCGGTAAGTAAGCTCACATTTACCATTCCTATAGTATCTCATTTTGCTCAGGTTTAGCCCTGAATTTCCCACATTACCATCTCTCATATCAATCCTTGAACTAGCTACTTTCCTCGACATGGACATCGCACGGGCATTTGCCATACAAGCTCTTGGGCCACCAAATATGGGGATCTCCCCAGCTTACCGTCTCTCACTCGGTCTGTCTTATCGTGTCTCGAAGTGGATCGAACCGGCATTCAAAGATCTCATAGAGACTCTAGCAAACTGAATACCCACCAAGGATTTTGAACATCTAGGGCCATTATTATGTCATTTAGTGGCCTCAACGCAAGCTGAAATCCATGCCCTCCGTCTATCTATAGCGTTCAACCCCCTCATAGCACCCTCTCATGATCCTTCATGCAAGAATTCCATACTCGGCTGCCAGGCAGCTTGGGAAAACGCTTGGTGGGACGGACTTGCCCGACACTATCTTCACCCTGATTTTCCCTTATCACCACGTGAAGCAATTGCCAAGCTTGAACATACCAACATACTCAGCATGACAACAGCATGCCAGCTTCAGGCTGTGCAGATTATGAAGGATCAACAGGTTTTTGAAAAAGAAGATGAGATTTTTGCTAATGCACTGAAAAAGCTGAAGACATTTGAGGTGTAGTTGTTAACTACTCCTCAAATGTCTTCACTAGGCAGCACTAGAAGCGAGACCTAGGATTTGTTGGTAGTATAAATTAATCACAGCTGCGCGCGCACACACTCATAATACTAGTTTTTTTTTGAATATTAATTCCTTAAGTTTGTCCGTGCGCGCACATGATACTATAACAGTCTCTTCTACTCAAGTACATTAATGGTAAGTACAAGCTTGACAATAAATTGTGTGCGGGCGGATGCATTTGACACCTGCGCGCGGGCAAAATATTATTTGTGCATTTTGACCATCATATGTATGGGGTCACGTGTGACCTGAAAAAGGCAGCAGTGTCAGTGCAATGACAAGCTGGGAGCCCAGGAATGGAACTTGTCTGGTGTAAGAACATACCTACTTAAACATTGATTAAACATGTGGCAAATCTTGAATACTTGACATAAATTTAGATTCACATTTATATTTCAAGTATCCAGTAGGTCAAAACAGGAAACTATTTTTTAAATTTCAGCTTAAGAATAAACACTTGTTTTAAGTCTGTTAAAACTTTTTAATCGCTGCTGTGTAAACGGGCAACGCCCGCCGTGCGAAGCACTGGTACCGTTTGTACGTAACTCGGGGGGCCCCACAATTACCTCGTTACCAAAGAAAAACAAACTAAAGGCCCCCGCCGCCTACAGCAGCCTACCATGACCTCTAGCTACTTACTAATGCACACTGAACATTGAGGCTGCCGAACTGAGGCACTGCCGTGTCTACTAGTACAAATTATTCTCGCCGACTCTTGCGGCTACGCTGGGCGTGTAAAGACCACAAGTATCGTCGCAGCTGCGCGCGGTATCCTCGCTCATGTCGCATGCTAAGATGTATGAGCCTCTATTCTATTCCTGCTTCAGCACTTGTCTTATTCCGTTGACCTGCAGTCTGATTCGCGCCCTTCCCAATGTCGAATTCGTACATGGTAAGTTGGAGCTCAGCCGACTCGTAGCGTCATCGCTGACTGTTCGATATGCCTCAGGGTTCCCAGGAATTCCTGCTGGTCCTGATAGGCCTCAATCCACCATCAGAGGAGTGAGTGATCATGGATTAAACATCTCGTTGTGTTCACGTTCTGCTCAAGGCTGTCGAAATCAGAATGGGGCAGCAGCCTGTGAAGGCAAAATGGGTCAAAGTCGAACTCCGAAAGATCGAGACCATACCTGGCGGTAGTCGTGGCGAAGAGTTCGTGGACCTTGTGGGTCAGAATCCTGTCACTGTATGGGAGGCCCGAGAGGAACACGATACACTAACAAATGTACGGTATTTTCTTTCGGAAACGTTGGCTGCAGCATGCTGATGCTTGGCTTGTGGTTCAGAATGACTTTCCTTTCAACATTCGCGTGCCAGAGACGATCCCACCCAGTGTTGCTCTAGAGAAAGGTGCTGGCATTAAAGTAGGTTCATCTTGATCTCATACCGCACATACCATTTACTATGGCATCCCTTGCTAGTACGAGGTAGTTGGGACCCTCTGCACCAAGGGCAAAAAGTGTGACATCCCTCATGACGCTTGTACCATTCTGATGTTCTCTTTAGAGGTCTATTTCGAAGAGAAGCATCCACTTCGGTGTCCCACTCGGTGCCTGTCGTTATAGACAAGCACGAGTTACATTCTACATGGCCGGTATACGCGCAACCCGAGTCTCGCCATGTTGTCAACAAAGGACTTACCCTCACAGTCGATCGTTCTTACACGTGCTTTTCGCCAGGGGATCGACTGTCTATTACCGTGACACTTAAATCTGACAACCTTTCGCCCGTGGTTCTCCGTGGCTTTGAATGCTCACTGAAGGAAACAATCATTTACCGTGGCGGTCCCCAATCGCAGAGTAAAAAGAATGGACCTGTTGTTCAAGCCTCTGTTCTCGGAGAACAGCGGCTACCGGTTTCGATGACATTGTATGGCGGTACTCAGCACAAAGCAGAATTAGGATGCGTTATACCCGGAAATCATACCACAAGTTCTGTGAATGCAGGGCGACACATCGACATTGGTTACTCGTTGCACATCATAGCGATAATAGACAAGGCCAACCCAGTTGTCATGGACTTGCCTGTCACCATTACGAACTGGCCAAGGTTGGTTGAGCATAGCCCATCACGGGAATTGAACTGATAGTTGTTACAGGCATGTGTCCGCGGATATGACCCGGTACGGCAAGCTCGTGCACGTACACCATTGCGAACTTCTGACAATTCATATAGAAGAATTGGCACAGCTCCTAACTTAACCTTGAAAGCACCAACGTCACCAAAGCCTCTCGCAACGACTGTGGTCCACTCCGTAGAGCCTCGAGCTAAGTATGGTCCTCCACAGCCTCCACCATCTGGTGGTTTACCGAGTCTTCCGAATGGTAGTATGCCATTTCGTTCTGTTCCCCCGGGAGCCCTTGTCAGCGGACCTCCTGGGTCGCCTAATCTCGCCCAATATGCGACTTCCATGAACCCGTATGCATTCCAGCAAAACCCATATAGTACAGTGGTATGCCAGACCTCGCCTAAACCGAGTACAACACCGGTATCAGAGGTGCCCATCGCCTCGGGCAGTGACGCTGCGGAGACACATACTTATGGTAATCTGGACGAGTCTGGCATGACCCGCCAACCCGCCGCCGCTGCTGCCATGACACCATCACGCCTAGGCGATAGGCACGATCTTGGCGTAACTGATCCGAATCAGCGGGCGTGGAGTACAAATAATCGGTCAGCGAATAGCCAACCCACCAGTGATCTTGATGCCAATAGCCCCAGAATGTCACAAGACTCTCAGGACTCAGATATTCGCACTAATGCAGTCGCCATTCCCACGTCGTCGACGGGTCGTCGTACTCGCGTAATGAGTCGTACCTTAAAAATAGTCAATGCTAACGATGACATTCCGGAGGAAGAGTCATCTGGTAGAAAAGAAGCGTCACCGAAGCCTTCTGGCAGTTCTTCCCCAGGCCCAGGCCCGCCTCAAACAAACCAAAGGCCCACTTCTCCGCCTAGTACTGGCTCATCTGCTTCGCCTTGGCCAACAGCAGATGATGAGAAACAGCGACTTTATAAAGCCGCGAAAGCGAAGGCACAGAAAGTCCAGGCTTATGCAGCGGCGGGTGAAGGCTCCTCCCAGGTGAAAAAGCAGGCATACCGCAAAGCTTGTATTAATCAGATGTGTATTGCAGAGTCAGTCTCCACGGCCATCTAACGGTCACCACGTATCCTCCCCTCGCCAGGCGTCTCCTACATCCATCGACGAAACTGACAGCGAGCGACCGAGGACAACATCTCCCAGTTTTTCCCGAACACCATGGCCCACTGCTGAGGAAGAAAAGCAGAAACTTTTTGAACGGGCCCAAGCTAAAGTTCGCCGAACACAAGGTCTGGTTAACACATCTTCTAGCCCATCTCCCAGCCCTGCTACCGATTCGGTCACACGTTCGGGTCATAACCGCACAAAATCTTCTAATTCTTCTCAAGACTCACAAGTGAATCGGGGCTTGGCCGCATATACATCTGCCTCAGTACCAACGATATCGGCCGGTGCTGCGCTGTATTCGCATGCCATGGCTTCCATCAACCGTTCTACCTCAACGATGAGCGCATATACACCAGCAAGTACGTCAACCCCGCGAAGAAATGCATCACATTCAGGGAGCGGTAGTGCAACGTCGGGTAGCGGCGCCCCACCATCGACGAGAGAATGGGAGGATCCGAGTGCTCTTCTTTACTATGAAGCTAGGAATGCAGTTCAGCGGCAGCAGTTAGCTGGGAGCAGCATTCCTGAGTCTACACCCCAGGAAGGTCCTATCCCATACGATGAGTTGTTTGGTAGTCGCGCCGACCCTGCCGCCGCCCCTTCCCCAGAGCCACACACGCCCCATTTGTCCGAGAAAGCAATTTTGGGTCAAGCCTACGAAGCACGCGACGCTGAAGTCGCCGCAACTCACACTCACTTCCCGTCTGCTATTCCACCCACTGTAACTGCCCACAGGTCGCCTTCTGTACGAACTATGACCCCCCCAGCTGGCCCCCCTGCCGGAATTTCAGAGAAAGAAGTTATGCGTAGAGCATTTGAAGCTCGTGATGCTGCTATTATACGTTCGGGGCAAACCCCTCCCCTGGTAACGGTACCGTTACCGTCCGCTTCACCGGCCCTGCCTTCGGTGCAGTACTCTCCGCCCGTGCCGGAGGCACCATTACAGACCACTCAATCAGCCATGCCACCGGTACAGCACTCCCCACCTGCACGTTCAACATCCATATCGGGTGGTCCATCATCACCCAGGGGCCAGCCCACACCGAGGGGACCACTGTCGGAGAAGGAGCAGATGAGGCTTGCCTTCGAAGCCCGAGATCGAGCCCTAGCGGCTCAAGAAGCTCCTGCACCACCTCGTTATGATATGCCACCACCTCCAGGTCCATTACCGCTAGTATTGGGTGGATCGAACGGTGCTCCTGTGTCTGCCGCGGACGAAAAGGCCCGGCTCAAAGCTCGTTATGCAACCGCGGATGCAGGTGCAAGTTTGCATTCGCCCTCCTCAGGAGACCAAGTATTGAGGACGCCGCCATCTCAACCATTTGACCCTACTGGTCAGCCTATGCGTGCCCCATCTCACAGATCGCACAGATCAGACACTAGTGAAACATTCTTGCGACGCGACCCTTCAATCTCTGCGGGCAAAAAGCGAGCCTCCCAAATGATCGCTCCGTCACCGCCGACCCCACCGCCTCCACCACCTTTGCCACCTCGTCCGCCTGCGGAGTATATCGAAGAGACCAAACTGGAGGACAGGAGAAACACCTTGTTAACGTCTATGACTCTCCCACCGTCTGACTTTTCCTCCTCATTCGACCTCGGTTTTGACTCGTTTTCGACCTCGCCTACTTCTGGCGAGCACCGATCTAGCTGAATTCAAGCAGATGGTAATTTTAATTGGATTTTATCTCATGACCTTATGAAACCAACATCATCATCCCTCTTTGCCACTTGTTCCATATACCACTGATCCATAATGCGGGCGTGCATTATTCTATTTCGCTATTAATACCCGAGTTGTTCATGTATTTTTGTTGTCCAGGTTATGCTGAGGTTCGGTACAAATATCGTGGATTTTCCGAAACGCTTGCCTTGACAATTGAGCAGTGCTCTTATTATCCACAATGACGCCATGTATTGATAAAAGGATTTCTTGGTAGTTTCTACTTTAGTTCGATCATCATCCTCCCTGGAAGTGGCCGTATTCCGTACGAACCAAATTCAGAAACAGGTTTGGGGGTACCTGAGGTCACGCAAAATCGTTCTTGAAGATTTAGAGAATCATAAGTATAATCAAGGAATTATTTCATTGCAATCGCAGCGACGAGACCGATCATGGACCTCGAATGAAGTCGTAGTAAGATCATCCTACTAGCTAGTTTGACTTGGCAAGCTGAGAGCGGGCTATGTCAATAGACTCAATACACACTTATTGCGGAGAAAAAACTAGGCTTAGCAGATTGAACCAGCGAAGGCTACAAAGCGTCCCAGACCAGTAATTTCCAAGCAAACTGCATGAGAAGAGACCACAACCTGTGCAAGAGAAATGGGCCTGAGTGAGCCGCGGCATCGGTTCCCGGACGAGGCTGGTTACGTCGCCTTCAAGTCGCCACTAAAGTATTCTTGCCATTTGACCGCCATTTGTGTTGGCCAGTACCTTGAAAACATCGGCCATCCCATGGCCCTTACCACACGCAAGGCGAATGCTTTCAACAATCCTAGCAAAGTCACTAGACAGCAGATTCCTCCCTTCCTTTCTAAGCTTTACCAGTCTGTCATTCTTCTTCCGATGAAAAATAGCTCGTGGTAGATCTGACGTAGCTTTCAGTATGGTCAATGACCCGTCCACTGAATCGCTCATCCGGTGGTCAGACGCGGGCGATTCTTTCTATGGTGAGTGACACTTTTCGCCACATGCATTCGTACTCACAAAAACCACAGTGTATGATCACGAACGTTTCGCGAAAGAGGTGCTTCCTCATTGGTTCAAACACGGGAACTTTGGTTCTTTCGTCAGACAGCTGAACAACTATGGCTTTCACAAGGTGCCTCACCTTCAGCAAGGCGTTCTTAAGAGCGATGCGGAGAATGAGATATCCCATTTTGAAAATCAGAATTTTCAGCGTGGGCAGTCTGATCTGTTATGTCTCATACAGCGGAAGAAGCAATCACCAAACGAAGTTGGAGAGGAACCTCTCGACTATAAAGAACCCGTGGCTAGCTCATCTGCTCAAGCTAACGGTGCGGAATCAGAGTCCACGCATAGCTCGCATAACGTAAAGGGGGCAGTCTTAGATATCAATGGTGTCGTAAATGGCATACAAGCTATTAAACGCCACCAGCACGCTATCTCCGCCGAACTCAAAGAGCTCCACCAATCCAACCAGGGACTGTGGCAGGAAGCATTTGCAGCGCGCGAGCGACATAAGAAGCATCACGATACCATCACTCGAATACTCAAATTTCTAGCTGGAGTGTTTGGACAGACTGGCGGCAGTTCTCCGCATGCCCAGGAGGTGCCACACGATGCACAAGGTGATTCTTCGAACTCCACAGCCATCGTGCCGCGCCGGCCAAATCGACTTATGATTGAGAACGGCGTGGACCTGGAGGGCAAGGCTGCAGAAGTACTGAATGGGATGCACTTGAACATGAACGACTTCATGGAACCATTGGATTTTGAAGGTGGTCAGGCTAATGATGGTGGTGAGTTTTTTGTAAAGGCGAATAATAACAGCACCTTCATAATCAATTGCGTTTCCTAGACCGCTTTGCAACCATTGAGACACCAGGTTCGCCGATGCCATCACCGGGGCCATCTACCCCAAAACAGAAGCCTGGTCCTCTACCATCAGCATCATCTTCTCCACAACCTTTGTCAAGCCAAATAACCAACTCAACTTCAGAACCTATTAATCCGTCTGCTGCTTACCCGTTTCTTCCTTCAACCCACAACCAGTTATCCACAGATCTCTCTCAAGATCTTATTCCTGATATCACATTATCCTCCGACGCGAGCACATCAATACTTGCACCCAATACTCAGCCAGACCAAATGATGCAAAATGCATTTACTTCTCTCCTCGATCATCCCACACAGCTACAACGTGTCCTGGCGGCGCTGCAGTCTCAGATGCCTATGTCCGTGCCGCCTGATCCTGGCCCGGACAGCACATATATATCTAGGGAGACAATGTCGTCACCGTTGTACAATTTCCGACCACCAGCTGATGGTCAGCTCAGTCCTGGTTCAACTCTATCACTCCTGTCGGCCGTGTCGAACGTGGGCGGCCTGCCCTTATCATCCGGTGATGATCCGGTAGCTCTGGATGCACTTGCACAGAGCTCGAGTCAGCTGCAGAAGTCTTACAAAGATTCCGCTGAAGTTGAAGCGGATGTGAACACTCTTCAGGGACATATCGATTCTTTAATCGAGAGCCTCGGCCTCGACCCAAACATGACCGCTGCGCTGCGCGGAGAGCAGCAGCAACAACAACAACAGGCGGAGAACACCAACGACGATATCGTGTCATCCGCTGCAGCGACTGGACACCCCATTCCACCGCCGCGGCTTTCAGACGTAAATCACGACTTTGACTTTGACGCATATTTAAGCCAAGATTTCGACACTGGGACTGGACTGGGGGGACTGCGCCCCGAAAATGCAGGGTTTGATGCAGCTATCCAACAGAGCGGAGCGGAACGGCTAGGTGCATTTCTCGATGAGGTGCGGTCTGTGTCTAATGAGTCCGATGTGACGGCGGGATCCGTACTAGATAATGAGCCTTTGGCAGTGGACACCAAAGACACGGTAACGAAGGGAGAGAAAAAGGCGAAAAAACGAAAGTCAGCAGCGGCGGAGCCAGGTGATGACGTACAACCGAAAATACCACGGACGAAGAAGGAGCGATGTCGTTAAGTAGGTACTTTGCGTTTACTGATAACTCATGTAGCGGGTATGATGTATCGGCACCAGTAGCAGTTTTCGTTTGGAGTGTAGAATAACATGCTTGCGCGGTGTAGCATTGTAGTAATCATTCTTTGTTTTGGAGTGGTCTTTCTGATACTTATTATTACATCCGAATTTTATCATGATACATACGGTTGATACAAACCAATGAGTTCGATACACGTTAGTTGGTCCGAGATACGGAAGGGAGGAACTGCTTTTCATAGTCCGTGTATATCATGATGGAAATTTCCTAGTATTTTCTGCATTAGTGTGAGCGGCATCACAGATATGATCTAGAGAAGCACGTCGTACGTGTTGCGCCTGCGCGAGAAGCGACCACCACAGGCACAAATAGCAAAGGAAGCGCCGGCACAAGCAGCGCAGAGACCTATGATGGCACCGAGGGACATCCATACCTAGTAGATCAAGCATCAGCGCTTCGCGGATCACTTGATGGAACAACAAGAAGCACTAACAGCGTTTCTCCACGTGATATCCAATGTGTTGCTGCTGGCGTTCTTCAGATTCTTCTCGCTGATCGAGACCACAGCTATGTCAACGAAAAAGACAATAGTTCCGACGAGGCCTGCGATGCCGGACATGATGGCTGTAAAGAAATGGGCTCGACGCGAAGGACGCCACGCAGCATGCATGGCGATGAGAAGGGCGAGAAACGTGAGAACACAGGTGACGGGATGTAGTACAAAAACTGAGGTGGTCGTCTTGTTGATAGTGTTTTCAAAGTTCTTGATCCCTCTGAGGCATCATCAGTGAGACCCCTCCTAAAAGGGGTGAAGAGACAAACAATAGCTGGGCTAGGGTAGGGTCCACGTGGAGACCGAGTGCAGCACTAGTACATTGGGCCTGGGTGCTATCGCTGAACCCAAGAACACTGGAAAAGAGGGTCTACTTATCCAATTGGTGGGATAGAAGCAATATCTACGCTACCTGCCCTTGACCTGGCTGACACAATAGCCCCATAGACCAAACTTAACGTCACCCGTCACATTGGCATTGGTGATGCCCAAGACGCTTGCCGAGCTGTGGATTTTGAGGTCCCATAAGAAGAATGTCTGGATGATGGGAACAGACAGAGAAACGAGCAGAGAGAGTAACCAGGAGACAAAGAGCAGGAGGGGAGTGAGGAAGTGGAACATTGCGAGACTGGCTCGTCAAGAAGGGAAGATAACAATTGCAAGTCGTCGAAGGCAAACTGTAGTTTTATGAAGCCATGGAGCCTATTATGACGATGACCCATTGTTCGCTACGTATTGCTGTAATTAACCCGGGATGTGGCGCTCCGCCACGTGATATAGTGCGTCTACGATAGCCCCCTAGGTGATCACAACTAGGTCTGGAGCAGCCATCTGACAACCAGCAGCGAGCAGCGAGCAAGGAAAGCGTTGAGTTGAAACTTTAGGGAATGCAGCTGCGGTTGATGCCGAACGCCGCGGGGGCAAGGAGTATATAAGGCAATTGACATACCGTGCCGACAAACCCATTCTGATGCCAAAGTAAATTAGCGTTCTCCTAGCCAACTCCTTGGCACTTTGTGAGAACTTTTGAGCCAGTAGGTCGCACGGAATCGCGTAGTAGGTCTCTCTGATCGCAACACAGGTGTGTCGTTTGCAGCGCAAGCACAGTGACCACGAACGTCGCATGCGTTGGGAAGGGTGATATGTAGATAGCCGGCTTCCGTGTGACTAGACAAAGAAATAAACGAGACAAGAAACAGAAAAGGTAGCTCCGACAGTAGAGACGCCACGGATGGACCGTTATTTGCCCGTGTATTGGCTAGTCGCCAATTCCATAAGTAGCCTAAGCGCGTTTTACAATCTACACCCCCTTCTCTCCCTTTCCCCATCCCGTCGTCAACGACCTTCGTCGACTCTTCCCTTCCCAGCCTCCTGCTACCTCAGCTGTCCTTTCTCTTGCCAATTCGCAACTTTTCTCCGTATGTATCCTTTTTTTCATTTCTTTTTGCGCCTCTATGGTCGTTTATCAAGTATCAAACTATCCTTTTTTTCTTTCGTTGACTCGTCTATTTTCTTTTTACAGCCCACACTTGACTAATAATGTCTACTGTTGAGAACACCGCTACTCCCGTCGAGGACGTCAAGGTCGACGCCACGGCCACCGAAGAACCCGCCGAAGCTGTTGTACGTGTTTTCGGTACCCCATATTATTTATTCATCTGACTCTGCATGACTCAGGCAACTGAGACCCCTAAGGAGGTAAACGCCCATCCTTCCCCTTTCGTCTCGTCATCACTTATCGCTCAGCAGGAGCCCGCCCCCGTTGCTTCAGACACTCCCGCTGCTGAGGCCTCCGAGGCCCCCGCTGCCGTCACTGAGGAGCCTCCTAAAGAAGAAGCCAAGGAGGAGACCAAGGCTCCCGAGGATACGGTTTGCCACCCCTAACGCCACATTGGTTCAGTCTGACTGAGCACTTCATTTAGCCCGCTGTTGCTCCCGCAGAGCAAACTGAGACCACCAAGGAGGTAAGGCCCAAGAGCCCAAGCATCCTTGCCAAATTGCTCGCCCCGTTCAAGGGCGACAAGAAGAAGGAGGCCAAGAGCCCCAAGAAGGAGAAGAAGAAGGAAGAGGCCCCCAAGAAGGAGGCTGCTCCTGCCCCTGCAGTCACCGAGGTATGCATGCTACCTCAAAGGTATTGTAGTGGTTCTCACTATTTTTCAGGCTCCCCCTGCTTCTGAGGAGGCGCCCAAGGATGCTGCTGTTGCGGAGGCGCCAGCCCCTGAGGCTGCGGCGGTTGAAGCCACTCCCGCCCCTGCCATCGAGGATGTCAAAGAGACGTCCGTGATTTTTGAACATTTGCCATGCCGTGTATCTAATCGCAAGGTTTGTAGTGTGGGTGCGCCCGCAGAGGAGGCTGCTCCCACGGAGCCCGCGGCGGAACCAGCTGCCGAGCCTGCCAAGGAGGAGGCCAAGGTAGAGGAGAAGGTTCGCTTTGTCGTATGTTTAACATTTTCATTCATCCTGATTATCGCGTATAGCCTAAGGAGACCACCACGCCCGCCAGGCCCAAGCCATCTGCTACTAAAGTTGGTCGTCGGTTGTCTGCTCGTGTCGGTGAGTTCTTCAAGTCCAGCAAGCCCAAGGACAAGGAGGCTGCGCCGACCAAGGTTGACGAGAACCCCCCGAAAATTGATGAACCTGCACCGGTCGCCCCTTTGGAGAACCCCGCCGTTGAAGAGGGAAAGGCTGAGGTACCTGCTGCCGAGGCGAAGCCAGAGGAGACCCCCACAGCCCCACTCGTTGAGGCTTCTGAAGTACGTTTTCTCATGTGACTGGTGACACTTGCCTCTCATCGCTTTCCATTGTAGCCATCGAAACCGGTCGAGCCTGCACCAGCGGCCACTGCTGTTGTGGCTGCAGCTGCATAAACGTCTTGTTACACCCTCATTCTACCAATGACCCGTAACGCCGTTTAATGACGCCCGACCCGCATGCACTCCCACATTATGTGTGCTCTTTACCCATCAACCTATGCCTCGTGGATTCCCTTGCCGATTTTTCTGTCGTCTTCGTCATCCTTTCAGCCTTATCGCTGCTCCCTACTTAGTTCCAGATCTACCGCCCCTTATGTCCTTTCTACGAATACGTTACGTTCACCATCAAGGTTTTTTTCTTTCCTATTGTTCTTGTTCATTATTGTCTCGAACGCTTCCCTTCCTTGGTTTGGTACTGCCATGCATCTCTCTCCATCGCCCTCGTCTTATCGACTTAATCATAGTAGCTTGTTTGCTGCCGCTTGGAATATATACCTTCTATTAACACCCGACTAGCCATTACTCAAGAGATGGCATAAATTTTATTGAAAAGCATTTGGCACGTGATTCAGAAGTTGACTCGTCGAGTTCGAAAGGTTTTCTCAAGTATGATGCCACCGAAGAGCACGAGCGGCGCGAATATGCCTTCTGAGGAGGATGAGCCTCTTCAGGCTGTCATACTCGCAGATACCTACAACGAGCGACTCAAGCCTCTGACCGTAAACCAACCCCGAGTATGTTCAATTCCTGACTGTAGATACCTTACGACGTTGAATAGAAAGCGTAGTGTCTATTACCCATTTGCAACACGACACTCTTGGACTGGACCCTGGAAAGTCTCTCGTTGGCAGGAGTGCAAGATGTATTTGTGGTTTGCACCGCACACGCAGAGCTCATCAAAGAAACACTGAGGTGGGTGCATATCGTCCGTCTCTCGTATCATTCGGGACAAACGTAACCTCCTTAGCGCTTCAAAGTGGTCGCTCCCTGCCTCCGGACTTAAAATAACACCAATCGTGACAGACCCGTCGTGCTTTGCACCGGGGGAGGCGTTGCGGGATGTATACACGCACGGTATCATCACCTCCGACTTTGTGCTTGTGTTTGGCGACCTTGTGAGCAATGTGCGGCTGGATGAAGTCGTGCGCGCGCATAGGGCCCGGCGGCGCATAGACAAGGATGCAATTATGACGATGGTCGTGAAGGAAGCTGGGGCGGAGCACCGTACGAGGTGCGTCGTGTGTATTTTGGCTGAAGGGCTCGTTGACGGAGGTGGGTCAGGCCGCTGGGAGATACCGGTGTGTTTGTTCTGGATGCGGATACAGAGGAGTGTTTACATTACGAGGCGGTGGCGGGTGTTCCGCTGAAGAAAAATGTGCGCATTCCGCGCGAGGTGCTTTTCAAAGATAGGAATGTCGACGTCCGGAATGATCTTATTGATTGCGGCATTGATATATGTTCTGTGGAGGTGCGCGGATGTGTTGCTGTCCCATGCTTATACTAATGGATTATGCAGGTGCCATCATTGTTCCAGGATAACTTCGACTACCTTGATATACGGCGGGACTTTGTCCATGGGATTTTGACTTCGGACCTCCTCGCAAAAAGCATTCACTGTCATGTTGTCAAAGACGGATATGCCGCTCGTGTCAGAGACAGCAAGAGCTACGATATGATCAGGTGTGCCCAGACGGCTCAACTCGCTAAAACCACGCTTCATGTTATAATTCCAGTAAAGATATATTGTCACGATGGACATATCCACTTGTTCCGGACGAGAATAATCCTAGTGGGATGATATATGAACATCGTCGAGGAAACGTGTACCTTCCACCAGGCGGGACGTCCGTTAAATTGTCACGGTATGTACTTTCTCCATTCATTCATGCCATCTGCTCAACCTCTTCCCAGCTCCTGTAAAATCGGGCGCAATACCCTTCTTGGCGAAAACACGCTTGTCGAGGAGAATGCTCAGGTCTCGGGGTCGGTGCTTGGTCCAGGATGTGTCATTGGCGCAGGTTCCGTAGTGCGGAACAGTTATCTCTGGGAAGGCACGATTGTTGAGGAGGATTGTGTCATCGAACAGAGCATTGTTGGCAGGTCGGTGACTGTTTTGAAAGGGAGCAAAATCGATCGGGGATGTATAGTGGGTGATGGGGTCAAGCTAGGACCTCAGGCGAAGCTACTTGAGTTTTCGAGGGTCGCACAAGATGAACCAGAGGAAGGCGGAGGTGCGTCGTTCAAGCTTTTACTATCTTTCGTCTTGTTTAACTCTCTGCCTAGAACGGTTGATGGATGTTTTGGGGTCGGAATCCAATGGGATCATGTGGCCAAATGTAGAGGCTGTACTGGCTAGGGGATCACACTCGGATGATGAAGATGGGGACGAAGAAGTTGGAGATGAATTAGAAATGCCTCAGAATCTCTGGCTATTACGAATCGGTGCGTCTATTATTTACCCAATACTAAATACGACTGGTTGATTATTGATTGCAGGCGATGAAACTCGGCTGGATGATATTCAGCGCTACGAGCCTGACAGCTCTTCTTCCGAAGAAGTTTCTTCTGATGAGTCTGAGACGTCCTTCTCGGAGGACGCCTCGGCTCACTCATCCAGCACGTCTATACCTGCAGCTGGATTTGCGTCGAAAGTAAGCCTTCTCGCAAACGCTGAATTCAAAAGTGAGGCAACGGCGTCTCTGGAGCGCGCGTGGTCGGAAGGACACGCAGTTGACAATGCAGCGGTGGAGCTCAAGACACTGCGGATGGCTAGCAACGTGCCTTTGGGGCGTGTGCGTGAGGCGGTCATTGCATTTTTAATGGACAAGATTGACGGCGCGGAAGGAGAGATCAGAGATAAGGTGCGGAGAGTTATTGGGAGATGGGGCGGGTTGATCACTGCAATTGGTGGCGTGGATGCAGTCGAGACAATTGCGGTTCTGCAAGTGAGTGCAGTGTTTGTCCACTGTCCTAATTTCATGTATTAACCTGCCATTGACAGCGTTTGTGTGCGGGAGAAGCGCGATACCAGGCATTATTCGGACTATTACTTGCTGCATTCTACCAGGATGATATTGTAGAAGAAGAAGACGTTCGGGCATGGCATGGGAAGGCTGAGAGTAAGGGTGGGGGGGCAGTGCCCGGGATTTTGGCGGTGAATATGGAAAAAAGTTGGGCAATTGGGAGCAGGATGATAGAGCAATTCGATGCACAAGATACAGAGAGCGAGGAAAGCGAATAGAACCTGCCTTATTGGGAACGGCGGAAGTGAAGTCGATACTTCCTAGGAAGCGTCCGGTTGGGAGACGCGGCCCGCCCATGATGCAATTGCTCTTTTCAATTTACCGCTACCTACCTCTACTACCTCGTTATTTTATCAGAAAGTGCTTTATTTTTCTCATGAAGAGAATAAATCCATTGCGTTAGCGAACGATTACCGCAGAGGCGCTATACGGTATGCAGCACGAAACCATGAAATTGCAGTAGCTAAACGTAATTTAATAGAAAGGCACCCAATGACCTCATCACATTCAAAGGCTGCGGATTGTGATACCCATATTGGAATGACTCGAGGCGTCGAAGTGAACCATGTGCTTTAGTTCGTATCGTGGTCGCGGACAAGAAATACAACGGGGAACAGACTACATGGTATGGATAATGACAATTACAAAGTCGTGCGAAGTCGTGTGCCGTAATATGCCTAGTATTTTAAGATGATATATATGGCTTGAGGGGTTTGATGAGCGCAATGACAAGAAGATGAACGAGTGGACGATACCATGAATGATTCCAGGAATGTATCCCAGAATGGTCAGGAGGATCTGGACGTGAAATAATACGTGAGCGAGCAAAGAAAGAGAGCAGAAAATAAAGGGGCGCACGTTTATGAGAAGGTCAGCCCCACATCCACGCTCAAGAAAGACACCGACCGGTGGGAGGAGAATTGCGCAGATGATCTAAAGGGCAAGATTCAGTGGTAGTCGTGGACAAGGATGAGACGATATACCTTAAGAATGTCAGACGCGGTGAGGGCCATGGCAAAAGAATGAAGGTGGAGTGTCACAACTGTGACCTTAAATACTCTGCAGGTGTGACGTCGCAGTAGTACGTCACGGCGGGGCATCTATGACCCCCATGCGCGACCCACGATACACAGCGACGTACGTCTGCGCTAAGGTCCGTCCACGGATCCCTACATGGGCACACTAACATCCCCAACTCAGCTACGGAAACGAGGACCTCGACGTCTACGACGCTCCAGACTCCCCCACAAGACCTCTCATCGTCTACGTCCATGGCGGGGCCTGGCGGTCAGAGAACAAGGAGCAGCATTCTGCGCTCGCGATCCGTATACGTGACCTCACTGGCTGTCCTGTTGCAGTCCTGGACTATCGTCTCACAGTCAGTTCATCTCTACAAGTTTTCGCTCGCCGTTTGGCTCAGCTTGCATATATAGAAGGGAGAAAACGGGCTCAAACACCCTGGACATGCAAAAGATGTGCTAGATGCACTCCGCTTCCTCACGACCTGGCCCGATGGCGCACCATTTGACGCTACACGATTATACCTGGTCGGCCACAGCGCGGGCGCACATATACTCACCTCGATATTTCTCGACGCCGCCGCATCATTCACCCCGTTGCCAGCTGACAACGACTATCTCAAGCCCGAAGACTCTCTCCTCCGCGCCGTCCGTGGCATCGCAATCGCGTCCGGCATCTACGACCTCCAGAAGCTTATAGCCACTTTCCCCGAGTACGACAAGCGGTTTGTCAAGGCCGCCTTTCGCGAACCCTACGAATTTTGGAACACCACTCGGTATCCACTCCACGCCGCGTCCCAGCCCCTTCGATGGCACGTTATACATTCATCCGGCGATACCCTCGTCGATGAGCCTCAATCTCAAGCAATCTTCGATCATGTCAAATGTTTGTACGCGGAGAGACATTGGGACGAGGAACGCATTACAAAGGACTGGGACTCCCTCACCAGTGGTCACCATTACGTCGCTCTCCCACAGTTCGCGCAAATGATTGCCGACTGGGTCACCAACGACATTCGGGTTTATTAAAAGGATTTTTACATTCTAAACGGTCATTATTGTCTAAGATTGGTGGGCGGGTATTCTTTTGTGTTTCTGTAGCCCTCGTTTCTTTGTATCAATTGGCTCTATTTGTCTCAACACGGGTCATAAATGCGTCCTAGACATTGTTGCCCCAAATGTACTGTACTCCATTCCGCGCAGCATGTCAAAGGTGTCTGCCAGCTATGTAACCAATTGCGATGATAATGATTGGACGATATCATCCCTTAATTATCGATGTGGCGTAATCTGGACCGAGCAAATTGGCGATGTAGGCACATCCGTAACAGGAAAGAAGTGGGTTCGAGGCCTATCCGGAAACAGCAAGAAGCCATCAAAGTATCAAGATTCAAGCCCCTCGTCTACGGTCACGTCCATATAAAGCATGTCTTATACCCAGGTGGCAGGCCAGTACCTTGCGGCTCGTGCTTTAAGATCGTGGCGCTGTAAGGTAAATTCCCAGAAGCCGAAGGACGCAGAATTTCAAACGGGTTGAAGGGAATAAGAGAAACGCATGGCCACAAGCCCAATATTCATCACACTTATGGCCTGTGTGGTCCTTGAATGTCAGACTAAGTCATATAACCCTAATTCAGAACCACGTTATTGAGTAAAGGAAACGCTGCAACGATGCAAGCTTACGAGAGCTTCCGTGGGTCGCGCAACGGGACAGACAAGAATAGGTTAAAAAAGAGAGGTCAAGTGGGAACATTACCTGGGTAAATCGATCTCGGGGCAACAAAATTTTACAGCGCTGGGACATGGATCAAATTCGACCCTACCATTGGCTACCGTATGGAGGAGTGCCTTGAAAATGGGGCTGTAAAGTCACTTAAAATACCATAAAACATTGAAAATTACAGAAAAAATTACCTCGTTTTAACGTAGTTAAAGAGCCCAGTTAATGCCCGTCAAGCTGTGGTAGTTCGGGATTGATTGTAAGGGAAAAGTCGAGCCCGGATCATGGCCCTTTTACATAAAACCCTTAGTCTCCGGTGCGAGATTTCGTCCAAAGAAACGGAATGGAGGATCCATCGTCGCACCCGTCCTCGGAGTAATCTAGAGTTCCTCCGAGGGAAGGGTAAAGAATCATATTTGGTCGGTCCCGGCGCTGCGAAACGGAAGTTGTAAAAAAAAGCCACGAAAACAACACAGCCTCATACAGTGCCACAGCCAAGGTTGCTGACATGATTCGGTGATTCAGGACATGCGTAACTGGCGAAAATATGCAGCAAGCACTGCAGCTTCGATGCCTCGTTTGGTCTCAGAACCCGAAGCTTCAATATCCAAAACAGCGCGCGCAGATGATATTTTGAGCCAATTGCACCCAAGCTCTTGGCGAAGAGAACAGGCAACCGTAATAATGTAAAATGGGAAGCCGCGTTGCAGACAGTTGCGAGATGGCCCTGGGCCGTGTTGCGCAGTCTCTGGCTCATCACTGATAGCGAGAAGTTGCAGGTAATTATTATTAATGCCAGCCGATAGAGCAAGATGCGGTTGCGACGTCGCATGGCTGGTTGTGACCTGAAGATGGCGGAGATACAGTGGAAATACAACCCAAGATAAGTCAGAGTGCAAGTTACGGAAGTATGTATAAATATAAGTCCATCACACGTCTTCGTTTGTTTTACTCAAACCCATTCTAAGCCATAGTCCGCCCTAAGAAAGCAAATCAGCAAATGCTGTTGAACGGCAAAACGTACACACCTGAACGAATAATGTCAAATGCGATTGTAGAACACACTGCTCGACAGCTTTTCTAGGAGTACCACTCTTGGTATATTGCCAACTGACGGGCGGTCTCGAATCCGCTGGCTGGCATTCAGGTGCGAGTGTTATACGGTCATAACGTTGTAATAATCGAATGATGAAAAATGACGACTCGTGGTATGCAAATTGCTGGCCGAGACACTATATCCCATCAGAACACATCCTGGACAATTTTCGATGGAATACGTACTATACGGGGGCCAGCACTAAATGGAATGAAAACGAAGGGGTTGGGCGTAACGTAGTTCTTCACCCGTTCATCCAAGAATCGGTTTGGGTCGAAGATATGTGCGTCTTCTCCCCAAAAGGGTTTATGTCGCTGGGAAAGCATCGAAGAAAACATGACTCTGGCCAAAAAAATTAACAGTCGATACATGACAGTAGGAGAATTTAGTATACCGTGTATTGGCTGGCACATATAATTTTTGACCATCTTCAGTAACAACGGTTGTACCAACCTTAGAAAACCGATTGTTGAAAGGCACACTAGGGAATAGCCGTAGCGTCCTGTGCCTAGTGTCGGAAAATCCTCGCGTACATAACGGGTAAACTTACTCATTCAACACAGCCCGTAAGTACTTCATTCCGCGTACGTCGTCAAAGGTTGGTGCTCGAGTGGGACCCACGGTGTTGAGAACCTCTTCTCGAAGGCGCGCAAGAACCTCGGGGTGCATGGCCAGACAATATGCGACAAAGGTCAACAATCCAGCGGTCTTGGCATCCGCTGTGTGAGCTTAAAAGTCTCCAAGGGTAATATCAACATACTGTATCGCGTCCTGCAAGCATAATACTCGGGTGAAGATGAGCAAGAACCGCACTCTGGTAGGACATAGCTACTCACTTGATGGTCTCATCAATAATCAGTTTCATATCTATAAAGAAAACTATGAGTGTGCAAACAAAAGAGATGTCAAAAGCACAGTACCTTGTGTCACATTTAATAAATGTTGAAGCAGAGAACTTTCTTCTTCCGACACAACTCCTTCCGCTCTCCTCTTCATTGCCTCCCGTACAATCGGTTCAATAAAGCCCCTAACCTCCTTCACGTCATCCTGGGTCCTGTCCTTGAAGGTCTCAAACAGCGGCCAAACAACGCCAATTCTTCCACGCGTTGTAATCGATATTTGGGCGTCCGCGAAGGCACGCGCAAACTTGTTGCTGGCCGAGTAGCTAGACAAACCTTCCCCCGGGCGCGGAAGGGGATCTCGAAGGCTGTTGATGGATGTCCCTAGAAGGAATTCACATGCGGAGTCGATAGTGAATCGACTGCAGATGTCCTAGGAAAAACACAGGTTGGAACTTGGTGTGGAACTACGAGAAATAGACTTGCTTGAAAATCGATAGCCTGGCCCTCGTCAAATCGTGCTTGCATCTGTTGAAGAGTTATACGGGCATTTGCATCGAATATGCCGAAGTCTGTCACACGCTCCCTAGCGAAGAAGGGTCGAGTTACTAACCTTTAGGTTAATACATAGTCAGATGAGATGCGAGAACACGTACTTTTTCGATGGAATTGCCACATTTCACCATCACTATTGAACACACCCACGCCCAGTACAGAGCCGGCAATCCTAGAAGCAACCTAAGTACACAGTTCCTTCCTCGACTGCACAACATACTTGTTGAATTTTGGGCCCTGGCTGACAGTCAGAAACACGTGAGTCTGGCTTTACGATCAGGACGAACCTTTTCAAACTGGTTGAACTCGGTCGCCAACACCTGCTTCATAATTTCAGGATCTGCTGTGATAATCCTGTAGTCACCCAAGACCGAATTCGAAAATGTTGTGCCATAGGAGTCAATAGCCCTGGCGAAACCATCTCCAAGATAAAGATCTTTGCCAAAGAAGTTTCTCCATAGCAGATCTATATTACCTGGCAATGTGCCTTCGAGGACCGATGTTCAGATGGTATAAACGTTGACGAGCGACATACCCACCTGACACTGCAGGTACGAGCTTGGCGCCCAGCCTACGCGCCTCGTAGATACGTGCGTAATGTGTGTAGGTGGCTAGCAGATACCAAAATATTGGCAATGTGAATGTCCAAACCAGCGCAATTAGGGTGCGGGACAGATACAATCCTTTGTAGCTATGAGCCAAATAGCGAAGGACCACATGGACAAACAAGGGCGGGGCGACGACGCTGGGCACGGTGGTGAGGAGGTAGTAGACACCGGGCGGGAAAGCCATATCGATCAAGAAAAGTGTATACATGAGGAAGGTCTTATATTTCAGTCGGCCTTCGGGAAGTGATGGTTGTTGGCCAACGGTCTTGTTCCCGTGGCCTCAATATTCCAGAGCGTGGTGGCACGGCCGGCACTGTCTAGAGGAGGCTAGCGTTTGGTCGGTCTTCCGAGAGTCCCGGAACTGCCCTGGAAGCGCATGCGTTCGTAGAGAACGATTAGAGTTGGAGGGGTGGCTTGATATGGGATACTTTTCCAGCAGAACGGAAGTGTGCTTTATTAATGAGGAACTTTTCGAGCTTGATTCGACAGGACGCCTGTATACTCCGTGGCCGCTCATAGAGAATGGTGCCAGACTCGAGCCAATTATCGATGGCAGCTGCGTTGAGCCTCGGATTTCAGCTGTTGCCGCATCCAATTTCTGCGTACAGGGTCGGACAAAGCAAGTGATACCCATAAAGCCACGTGCCTACATTGCCCTTACTACGTAGTTTGTATATCGCTCCTTCCTACTAGCTAACAACCTCTCTCTTCGCACCGACAGCCTCTCTGCACTCCATTCATTCTTCGTTAACCCCCTAGCTCACAGGCAATCGCAGTCAAAGGACCACCAGTCTTGATAGGAGTTTCGCCCTTCCTTAGATTTGGTCCTTAACTCCTTTCTCGGTCTGGGATCGACGCGATGAGCTGCAGCACACACCTTTTTGCGCGATACATCGGGTTGCAAAACGTTGCTGATCCATAGCGGGTTGGTGATATCGTCACCAATTACGCGGCACCTAGTGCTGATGTAGTAAAAGGATATCACGTATCCCTCTGGATTTCCCCGCTAACGCTACAGTGTATTTCGAGCCTGACTTGAGTCCTAATGGTCAATCAGGCAAGCCATTTCCGATACGCAGCGCATAGATATCTTGAGACATGTTTCGCAATGTGAGTCGAGACATTGCTATATCATCCTGAGTAAACCATCGCGCCATAATCGCGACTTTCAAGCTTCCTCAACCCGGCGGAGAGAGTGGACATCCGAGATGACGTGAAAGCACCTGCATGCTTCGGAAGGGAGAACATGAGACACCTGACTCTGATTGAAGACACGGTACCTTTCCCAACTCCGATCACTGTCCTGTTGTGTGCCCGCCGAGCCGCGCATTCGACATGGCTCACGTATACGGCGTCGACACATCTTGACGGAGGGACGGGTGATATGGCAAAGGAGCAAGCGGTCTGCACATGGCCGCTCGAGGGTGCGCGAAGGTACAGCGTCAATGCCGCGATCACAGAATATAGCGTGGCAACTTGAACTAAACGAACGACCCACCACGGATTCTGATATCCTCCTTGATATGCATTGGACAGTTGCACCAAGTATGGCCAAGCGACCTGGAGCTGTTTCTGGCGTATTTTAAGGTTGTAGACACGTGAAGGACCTGTGGGGAAATTGCTCTGACTTGTCTTGGTTGAACACATGACAGGGGGACATCGTGGCGCTGATGAGGCACCCGAGGTGTTCGACCGGGTATTTTTGAAGCAAGAGGGACTCGGCGGGCTGCCGAGGGAGTTGGCGATGGGCGACTGGACGGACGCACTGGCTGGTTTTATAGTTTCCAGGATCATACTCGGAGCACCTGTAGCCTGACTGGGTGGTATTTACCGGTGTCCTGGAGATTGGGGATAGACGACGTATCAGACCCTGCACCATCTCACCGGCATAGCCATCGGGAGCAAGAGGGGCGCCGCCTACGGCTCACCGCCAACTCGGCTGCCCGACGGCTCCTCTGCACCGTACACGGGCGATCGTAGCGTGCAGAGCGATGAGTTTCCGCTTGTGAGGCCTGTGAAGGAGCAAGGACGTGTGAAATGGGGGGAGTCTACTAGTAGTAGCGTTTTGGGGAGAGAGCATGCATTTTCAACATTTTGCGCTTGCCGCAATCCCCTGTTATACAGCAAGGTTTCAATTCGCCGTCGCGCCAAGGACGCTCGCTCTCCGCCGTAGCATGGAATTGTGCATCAAAATGTGTTGCGGGTCTTGCATACTGCGGATGGGGACCGATATGAATATTTCCAGCGTTTCAGAGCGCACAGCACGTCATGGACACCGGGACCGGAATGGAGCTGCGGTCCCAAGGGAGTAAGCTTCAACTCTGCTTCTTGCCAAGCGGCGCTCCATAAAATGGCTGAGCTGAGTCTCAAGACAAAGGTTGCCATGGTGCCGGCCGTTGCCGAGCTGAGCTCGTATGCGACTCGCCAGCAGTCCTCCGCCAGAAATTCTGCGTAAACCATCGTTAATCAAGTGCTACTAACATTGATTATTTAGCCCCATTTTCGGGCCCAAATGCCCTATACGAAACGCCACTTTTCGGGGGAAATCAGCCGCCCGACCATAAGTATGCTTTCTAATCAGGCCGTCAAATATTGAGCCGGTAAGTTGGCAGCCCTAATACGTTTTCTTTCTTCCTCCTACCTTCATCTGGGTTGACTATTTCTTCCATTTCAACGGCCATGCTCTCTGCCAAGCCCATGTTCCCATTGCTTCCCGTCGAGCTTGGCACTTCTTCGGAAGACCGCATCCTTCTTAGCTCCCAGCCACCTCTCTCCCTCTCTCCTACATCATCCCACACTCAAGAGGCTCACGATTCATCACAGGAGGACGACACTGAACAGGATAATATGGACGTTCGTCGCGCAGTCGTCTCGGCCGGGATTCTCGGTGCTGGTATCATCGGAGAGCCCCCACGCTCAAGGTCTGCCGACGACAGCCATTCCCCGTTTCTCGCACCATCGCCGCATCGTGCAAAGTCTGTCTCCGCCAGCGATCTCCTCCAGGTCCCAGACTTCATCGGAAAGCAGTCCTCTCAGGACCAGGTCCGCTTCCATCCACTTCTTCGTCCTCTAGCTCCACGTCTCCTCCGTTCATGCACACTCATCTACTTGACAGGCTGCAACCTCCTCTTCCTATTCCCTCCCCGTCCCTGTACCGCCGTCTTCGTGTCCCCCAGATCACCCCACACATTCTCGCTTCTCGTTAGCGGGCAGGCGGCGAACCACACAGCCCCAACCCGCCCCACCAGAATCATCTACTTCTTCCCCTGCCGAATTTCCCACAACAGCCGGCGGCAGCCCTCCGCCTCCGTCTCACACTCCCCATCGTGTCCCCAAGCATTCCGTGACCGGCACCCTTCATGACCTGAAGCGCTTCCTCAACCACCATATCCCGCACCAGCAGCATCAACACCATCAGACCCAGAGCATGTCCTCCACAACCGCTAGCGGCATAACTAGCGCCGCTGAACCCCCGTACGAACCTCATGAACCCCTCGCAACTCAGCGCCGAGGATCATCCTTTAGCAACTCAACTCTTCCCGAGCCAACCACACATAAAGACAGGGAGCACAGGGGTCTATCGGGCTTTATTCATAAGCACCACAAGGACAAGGTTGCAAAGGAGCTCAAGGTTAAGGGTGACGCCGCCAGGGAGAAAGATGGTCTACCTCTACCTGCGTCCCAACGTCGAACGCCCTCGCCTCAGAATTTACACGTCTCCACTGCGGCCGACTCGGTTACTACCGGCAATGCGTCTGCCCGGTCGGCAACAAACTCGACAGCAGCAGCCGCCCCTGCATCCGGCCATGCTACCCCGGCGCATCACTCCTTTGTATCTCTTTCAGAGGCTACACAGGCACACTTGAGTAAAAAGTATGGGAAGTGGGGTCGGGTCCTCGGATCGGGTGCCGGTGGGACTGTCCGTCTCATCAAGGCCAGCAGCAAGAATGGGGGCCACGTTTTCGCCGTTAAGGAGTTCCGTCCGAAGCGCAGCGGAGAAACCGAGAAAGAGTACCAGAAGAAGGTTACGGCTGAGTTCTGCGTTGGCTCGACTCTTAAGCACCCGAATATCATCGAGACGGTTGATATCGTGTCGGATCATGGTCATTACTATGAGGTATGTATATGATCCCCTACAACGCTTCACCGGCTGACCGGTCCTGTGCCTGTTCTAGGTCATGGAGTATGCTCCTTATGATTTGTTCAGCGTCGTCATGTCAGGCAAGATGAGCCGGCCCGAGATATACTGCGTATTCCGTCAGATCGTCGACGGCGTCGACTACCTCCACGGCATGGGCCTCGCACACCGCGACATCAAGCTGGACAACTGCGTCATGACCGAGGACAATGTCGTCAAGCTTATCGACTTCGGCACTGCGACCGTGTTCCATTACCCAGGCAAGGCGCAGACGATGGCCTCTGGCGTCGTCGGGTCGGACCCATACCTTGCCCCCGAGGTCCTCAGCTCTGACTCTTACGACCCCCGCAAGACAGATGTGTGGAGCGTTGCCATCATCTTCATGTGCATGGTACTCCGCCGCTTCCCGTGGAAGATCCCCGATGCCAAGACCGACCATAGTTTCAAGAGCTTCGTGCAGGCACACCCGGACCTGTGCGTCAAGCCCAAGCCGTCGCGGAATCCGAGCCCTACTCCTGGGCAAGGCAAGCCAGCACCAGAGCGTTCGCACAGTACGGGCTCCGCAGCCTCCCACCAGTCCAGTACGTTCTCCGCAGCGTCCAGCGAGGACACCTCGCTCACGGTGCCGACCCCAGACGCCGAGTCGCACCGTGACCGCATCAAGCAAAAGCTGGAAGTCAAGTCACTCAAAGCCCACTCCACCGCGACGCTCCCCGCCAATTTCAGCAGCCCCAGCACCAACGGTACATCCCTCGCACCCTCCGCATCCCCTGAAGAGATGGACGCCAGTGTCCTGTGCCTCGCACGCCCGGCGACATCCACAGAGTCCGCGCCCACGTCGCCCACTGGATCAGTCACGTTCCACATCGCGCCCTCGTCGCATGAGGACTCGGAGCCTACCCCTACCGAGACTACGTCACAAACGCACCTGCCGCCACCGTTGCCACCGGCCCATGCGCGTGCGACGACGGTCCCTGGGCCGGTTCCCACATCACCCACAACGCCGCGACCGTCTGTCCAGCAACACACGGTATCCCCGCGTCCACGGGCAGACAGCAAGGCGTCTGTCGTGACGTTCAACGGCGGTGCCGGCGCAGAATCGATCTTCCGCCTGCTGCCCCGGGAGTCGCGCTCGGCGATCCGGAGGATGATGTTTGTTGAACCGGAGGCACGCTGTACGTTGGCGGACCTGCTGAGAGGGAGGGGAAAGCAGGATGGGCTGGTGTGTCAGTGTGGGGGACAGAAATGTGGGGGTGGGTTGAATACGCCACCGGGTGAGCATGAGTGCGATGACATGGATGAGGGAGATGAGTGGTTAAGGAGTTTGGAGGCGTGCTCGGATGTGGGACATAAGCCTACACACACACATATCAAGGTGGTGGTGGACGAGAAGCAGCATAAAAAGCGCTTCTTCCATCATTGACGGTCTGTCCTTGTCATCCATCTGTCCATAGATGATCATTCGTTTTTCATCATTTCATTCACATAATTCCGACTGTACGTTGCACTTTTTTCCATTTCTTCACCCCTTCATATACAGTGCATGCCTCTCACACGTTTTTATGTTCGTTGTATTAATGGCGTTAAGAATAATGCATGGAAGTTGTGGAGATGTGGATACTATCCAACTGTACCTGCTATGAATACAACGTTCTATCATCACACGGTTCAATCAAAGCTCTTCGCGAGCCTCTCGGGTAGTCTTTTTCTTCTGATTCTGATCATCCTCTGCGGGGTCTTTCGTTTTCCGTCCCCTGATTTCATATCCTGCTGCCCGGAGAGCTTCTTCAAGGGTGTCCCCCCGCCCCCTGGCAACGGGCTCCTCTCCTTTGCTCTGCTCGAAGGCCGTCTCCTCCGTGACGGCCTGTTCCACATCAGTCTCGACAGCGAATATGAATTCCCCTTCTTGCTCGCCTGGCTGCACTTCCAACAGCGCCAGGTCTTCAATATCACTGCGGCCGAGGAGCGACTCGAGGGCTTTCCGCAGTAAC
The DNA here is from genome assembly GCA_003316465.1 of Ramaria cf. rubripermanens. Taxonomy (NCBI): domain Eukaryota; kingdom Fungi; phylum Basidiomycota; class Agaricomycetes; order Gomphales; family Gomphaceae; genus Ramaria; species Ramaria cf. rubripermanens. Next base: position 32,232 of record QFFB01000220.1, read on the forward strand.
TTTGCAGTATCCTGTGCCCGATCCACAGCCTCTTTTTCTTTATCCTTACTGTCTTCTTCTACAGGCCTCTGCGGGGACGGGACAGGCTGTCGAGGCGTGCGTTTGAATGGGTGCGGGGCTTCAGGAAGCGCTGGATCGATGCTATTTACATCATCGACGATCTCCCGGCACCGAATAGTTGCTTCTGGCATTTGCTCGAGACGGGACTTGAAGCCAGGCTCACCACAAAGCCGGGGCGTGTGTATGACAAGGACATACTCGCACGTCCGTGTCTCCTTCACGAATAGGATCGTGTCTGTCATCGTCATTGAACAGTGGAACTGCAGGGCACAATGAGGGAATGACGTATGCTGATCGGAAAATCTCACCTGCACTTCAATCTCGCGCGGACGGCCCGTCTTGTCACACACGGTACCATCGGACCAGCGCTGGACCAGGTAGCGTTGGCCAGCGCCCTGGCGGGCGAGTTCGAGGTTATTGGCGAGGGCAAGTTCGTCATTTACAGCCAGCTCGCCGTCCACGCTATGGGACGAGGGCGATTTTCCGAGGGTGTAGGATTCCCACTATCAAACGGGATAAATAAATAAATTGATGCGCACCAAGGCGAGCCTGACCTCGGGATCCTCTTCCACGATGCGGGGCCCTGGAAAAAAGAATGGTGAATAATATTTGAGTTTAATATTAATGTGATGGGTCGGTACCGGGCGGATGGGGAAATGTGGTTGGCAGCTCTCTAAATTGTCTGACGTGGAGGTTGTGACAGTAAGAATACGTAAACCAGGCTTGGCGATGCTGGATATTGACGTATGGATGTGAGAGGGTGCTACTTTGATAGCAGGGGTGCACATACATATATACAGGTGCCCGCCAATGGTTGGAGCAACGACCAGCTGTGTGATGGCGTGACAGGGGCCTGGCTTTCATCTGGAGAGGACGGAGGCAAGGTAGGGGCGGGGGGAATAAGGCACAGGTATGACTTTGAGGGACCAAGACGCATGTGCTCCAGCGTAGGCGAATGCTCGGAAGAGTGCTCGCGCGCCTGATGCACCGAACTAAACGGATATTCCTACGGAGACACATTAAGCAATTAAAATGGACATATAGCCTAGGACAAAATTGACCTCATTGTCAGTTACAGATGGAGGTGCATCACCAGCATCGATGCTGTTGAGCGGATTTGGATGCCAGTTGTCGAGGAATTCCTGCTCGCCGCCGTGGAGGCCGTTGCTCAGCCATCGCTCGGCAGTCTTGTTTGCGACAGGGAGACCATTCAAAAAGGAGAGGCGGTACTTGGGAAACGCGTAGAGATCCTCTGGTATCGATGAGTGTATACTACTCGCGCCTGCAGGTGTGAGGGCGGCAAGAAAAGACCAGGGAAGGAGACAAAGCATTAGGGCGCAGTGGGAGCCGATGAATTAGATGTCCGCCTCCGCTCTTCGGACTCCGAACTCCGCTAGCGCCGTGGGACAATTTGGTGGATATAGCACCCGGAATTATAAGGCTTAAAAGCTCGGAAAATTCACATAGGCTGTGGCAAGATATTCCCATGGGATGTGAGGATCTCTCGAGTAAAATATATAATACTCGGACCAGGAGGGGCCAATCAGTCGGGGAGATCCGAGGTGATCTGTTGAATATTAAAAAGAGATCCAACCTGATTGCAGCTCTCGCGTATAGACGTCAGAAGACTTCAAATTTTGACGAAAATGGTGCTGTAACAGCCACGGACCCAGCGCTTACACTGGAATTTCAGGCTTACCTTATTTCCCCTAGGCTGTCACTTGTTCTGGCGACCAAGAAGCGTGCCGGATGCGGATGGAAACACGCAGAAAATCGTTTGACGGAAAGAAGATTATAATAATACTTGCAATCCAACGCCTTTTCCTGAGATCCTCCCTCAGCCAATTGTCCTCTTCTGCGCTTTGCCGCGGCGGAGTTGAGCTTTCCGGCACGCGAATATCATAAAAAGTCAATTCTCGTTTTCCAGCCCACCTCCCTTTTCTTGCGCGTTGCCACCACCTCCCTCCGCCAATGTCTGAGCTGGACAAAGACACCCGCGACGACGCGCCCAAGGCCACAAACAAGGCCGAGCCTGACTCTAAGGCGGAATCTGAACAGGGTGTGTTCGCGTCTCACGCCTGCTGCACGTGCTAAATACTTATATCTTTTCTCTCTATCTCTTTTTAAAGCACCTCCAGTAGTTGAAGGGTCTGCAGCAAACAATGCAGAGGACCAGCCCGCGAAACGCAGCCGTGGGCGTCCGAAGGGCAGCAAGAACAAGCCCCGTGAGGGCGCCGCGTCGTCTGCTCCCGTTGCTGATGGTGCAAAACGCAAACGCGGCAGGCCCCCCAAAGTAGGCGCCCTCGTCTCCCCGTCTCGGTTTTTTTTTCGCTCATTTCCTCCCAGGAAAAGCCCGCAGAGTCCACCGGTGACGACCAGACCGATAGGCCTGAAAAACGGCGTCGCGGACGTCCCCCCAAGAAACCGGTGCAGGCCCCAGCCGAGGAAGATGATGATGCGGAGGAAGGCCCCACATCCGCTGCAGGCTCCAGCGCTGCAAAGAAACGGGGCCGACCTCCCAAATCGACCTGAACATTCATCGCTTCCCTATCTCTCCCTCCCGTCTCATTCCCAGCCCCTCGTTTCGTCGTCGCTATCGAACTCGCTCACGTCCTTGTTCCATCTTCTATGATACACTCTGGCTAGGTTGTACACTGTTTACTTCTTGTTCTACATCGACGTTCTCATGGTTCGGCCCGGATCTGAGATGCCGGAACGAGACTGCAGTAAGGTCGCAATTAATTTAGCCGCTTCGCCAGCAGCGTACGTAGCTGCTTTACATTACGTCCATAGAAAGGCTTCTCGAGCAGTTCGGTGGCCAAGTATTGCTCTGATACCCGCCAAGCCGATCCAGATCCCGACGCCAAAACTACCCAACCCTATTCCCGTAATGATCGTCGACTGTTTTTCCGCCTTCTTTTTCGCTGTCGCGTAGCTAATGTCTGGCCGAAAAGTCACCATCGTGTACAGCGGAAGCCAGCCTCTTGGCGCCGAACCAGGGAATCCCTTTGGTTCATCCGCGAGCCTTGGTGCCAGCGTAGAAAACGGTATGTAGGGTGCAGACAGCGCCGCGAACAGATGGTCGATCATTTTGCGGAAAACATAGCTTGGCGTTGTGACAGAATGTCGCATCTCCACGCTGCGGAATTCTCTTAATTCCTTCGAATTCCAGGTCAGACACACTCACTAGTTGTCCATGGCCATGTCCCGTATTGCTACAAGGTCGTCGTATCGCGTCTCGGAATACCGCTGGAAAGCTCCCTCCAGACGGAGATCGATGTCCTCCCGTTTCTCGCGGTTTCGGGGCTGGTGCGCCTCCTCGCTGCGTAAAATATTCATAAGCACTCTTACATCCTCGAGCCCGCAGTTTAAACCCTGTCCGTAAAACGGAACCATGGAATGTGCCGCGTCACCCAGGATAATGCACCGATCTCTGTAATGGTAAGGTTTGACCTCAATGCAAACCTTGAGTATGGATCATCCGCGTTCGGTTTCAGAGGCGCAAATTACCTTGAGAGAAATCAGGGAACTCCTTGGATTTCGTCGAAAGTCCTCCACCAATGTCTCCTCGCCTATCAGGTCCACAGCGTCTGGAAAGTGGGTCTTGAACCATGCCGAGACAGCACTGCGTGTCGTCAGTTGATCGAATTCCGCTGTGGGGGCGAACAGGGTACAAGTGAATGTCCTGTCCTTTAAGATGGGAGGCGGTGTGATGAGGCAACCGGCACGGTTTCACACCATAAAAAAATAGGTGCATACCTTATTCGGCAGGGCGATCAACATGAAGGAATGTCGAGGCCATATGTGCAGGTGGTTTGGATCGAGCAGAAATTGAGCGCCGCCCTTTGCGTCTGTTCCGGACGGAACTTTGAGTTCTACATATTCGTGGGAGATATATTCCTGCTGATAATCCATTCTAGGGTGGATTGTAAGGACTTTGTGGCTGAAGAAACAATACAGTTCTTACCTCATCACTCTCATCATTTGCCGTCTGACATTTGAATAGCTTCCATCAGCCCCTATGCACAAGTCAAAGTTTACGGTGATTGTTTGATTCTTGTCCTCCGAGCGAAAGCTCAAACTTTTTGTGGCAAAATCGGCTGTAAGGAGTTTATGTCTGAAAAATACACTGATCGTAGGGAATGCCAGAGCTTCTTGGAGAAGAGATTCGTTTAGGATACCTCGGTCGATAGAATTGATACACTTGCGCCAAGGGGGAACACGGTATTAGTCCGCCATGATTCTGATGTACAGATATGGGAAAGTGTCAATCAAAAAATTCGTACCTGGCCATTTGGGTCGTAAAGCTGACTCTCTGTCTTCCCACTGCGCATGTGCAAAAGCCTCCCCTTCATAGGGATAGCGTCCTCCAGTATCCTCAACATCATTGGTCGGTCAACCGAATAAAGCGCGGCGAGGCCTCGGGAGGATATGGCCAGGTTGACGGATCGCTGTGCGAGAGCTGCCCTAGAAGAGGGAAGACGCATGTCTTCGGCCGAAGTCTTTCAGCAAACGGCATAATAAAATAAAACCAGTCCACAACAAACCTGATCGACCTTCGTAGATTTCGACTCTCCAGCCTTCTTTGGCAAAGGCCAACGCAGCGAGGCAGCCCACTGGCCCGGCACCGCTTCGGATTTTGTTTCGTTTCAGGCATCAGAGGGGGAAGAGATCAAAAGCACCTACACGACGACGACGAGTGGCATGCTGGTCACACTCGTTATGAGTTCCCCCGCCACATTCACGCTTCCATCTGCTTCCGATTCGTGCCTCATCAGTTATCGACGTAGAAAGGCGTGCTGGAACTATGGATATGCTGTTATTTTATCAATTCTGCCAAGATGACAGCAGTTTTCTTCACAGGTTGGTCGGAGCTGCAAATGCCAAGGTGGTTAGCGACTCCGAAAATCTTGAGGCTGCCACGATCCCGCGCTGGATATGCAAGAATACTCATCAGAGATACCATACACCAATGATGATGAACAATGCTATTCACATCATTTCATCATACCAACCAACAGCGACATGAGCGCCGACCATGTCCCCGCGGAGGCAGGTGAGCCAGGGTATAGGGCAGGTGATGGTTCGTTATCTGTATTATTAAAATTGCATTCTCAAAGCGGAAAATCCATGCACATACTTATGTGGAAATTCCCTTGGACTTTTGCCGAGAAGATCGGCGGAACTTGTAAAAGAAGAGCTCGAAGTTTGGGGCACACGGTGAGTTGCGTGATTTACCCTTTTCCCTGGGGGATTAATCCCGTCTTACTCCCAGCGCCGTAGAAGGTCATTTTTCACACCCTAAGGGAAGGGAGTGGAGGGATATTGCCGATTTGGTCACACCCCTCTTAGCACGCCTCATCGGTGAGCCCAAGTCTGCGACGCGTATTTCCCTATGCAGCGCTCACCGTTCTTCAAGGTGCAAAGCAGAATGAAGTCGCGTGTATGGGCACGCTCACGTCGAACTTGCACCTTTTAATGAACACATTTTACAAACCGACCGGCGTGCGCTACAAGATCCTTTGTGAAGCCAAGGCTTTTCCCTCAGACCAGGTAAGTGATCGTCTGTAATATCTTGTATGTGTCTCGGATCTATTTTTCTCGCCATTTTTATCATATAGTACGCCTTTGCATCGCAAGCCGCGCTCCATGGGCTTGACCCCAAAGATGCTGTACTAGAAATTCACCCGCGCGTCGGAGAGCACACCCTCAGACTCTCAGACATACTGGACACCATACAACGTGAGGGGAAAGCAATCGCGTTGGTTATATTCAGCGGGGTTCAGTACTACACTGGTCAATATTTTCCCATTGAGGCGATCACCAAAGCAGCGCACGAGCAAGTGCGTTGGAATTTTTTGATCATCTCATACATATCCCTGGTCCTATCGGTTGACCTTTCCTAACATCGCCCCCATTTCAGGGTTGCATCTGCGGTTGGGATCTCGCTCACGCCATAGGAAATGTTCCCATGTTACTTCACGCCTGCGGTGCCGACTTCGCAGTCTGGTGCTCGTACAAGTATCTCAATTCTGGTCCAGGCGGTATAGGTGGACTGTTTATACATGAAAAATGGGATGATACAGAGAAGCCGAGGTATGGATTTTCCAAATTTCTGCTTTAAATACCTGACATCTGCCGTCATACCTCTGTCTTTCCTTCGACTTATATGTGGCTGTTTCTCCCGATTGCTCCATGCATAACGTGGTGTGTGGATAGATATGCCGGATGGTGGGGTCACGATACCCAAACGCGATTCCTTATGCCTTCAGAATTTTCCCCTATCCGTGGTGCACAAGGATTTGCCCAATCGAATCCATCCGTTCTTACCACGGTATCCCTTCTCGGCTCCCTTCAAATATTTGATGATGCTGGCGGAATTGTCCAACTTCGCAAAAAGTCAATTAAATTAACCCGCTATCTGGATGGCTTACTCCGAGCATCGAAATACTTTGTAGAATGTGGCACAAGCGCATTTCAGACCCGTGTGACTTTAGCAGACCCGTGCTTCACTATAATCACCCCCGCGGCACCAGAGGATAGAGGGGCTCAGCTCTCCCTCCTTTTCCTTCCGCTTCAAAGTGGTGTCATGCAACGAGTCGCCGACTTACTGAAAAGACGAGGCATCATTGGTGACGAGCGTCAACCTGACGTCATACGTCTCGCACCCATTCCGTTGTATAACGAGCTTGAAGATTGTAGAACGGCGGCGGACGGTCTAGAAGAGGCTTTCGAAGAACTGGATAACAGACCCACAGAAGGTAACGGGACTATTATGAGATATTTGATGACACTCATGTATTGTTCACGTCAAGTGATACCAAATCCTCCTCTTTAGCCGTTATGCACGAACGGGGAGGGAATTGGTATACTTATATGATATTATATGGCATTGGTGTGTCCCATTATTGTTGAAGTAACATTTTCATTCCAGTCCAGCGCCTTTCAAAGGCTCTGAATGTCGGCAGTCGATTCATACGTGCAGCTGGCTAAGGCGAGTAGCTGGTACAGGTTTCTGTGGCGCGAAAAATCCAAGTCCCGCATTATCTTGGGTATCGCTTTCTGCCTCTCGTGGCTCGGTCGTATCTCTTGTCCCTATCGTCTCTAGAATTCCCTCGCGCAGCGAGATAAATCCATGACCGCAGTTAAGGTTTCCTCGTGACCTCGTGTTTTCTCGAAATGACGAGCGAGAAGAACTCAATATGCAACGGATGTAAAATGAGGCGCGAAAGAGGAGGGCGTACGCACGTAACTCAAGCCCTCGAACTTCGGCGTATCTCAGCGCGGATCCCGAGGACATATGAAAGCCTCTGACGGCCTACAGCAAAGACACTTGAATGCTTTCAGGAATAACCTTCAGGTTGTCGGAGAACGGACGTACCCCTACATTTGCCGATATGCCCAGTATCAATTGAGAATGAACTTCCGCCGGGCCGGTACCTTCCACCACGAAGTTCAACGTTCAATGGTCTTGCTAGTTGTGGGGTGAAGATCTAATATGATTGAGCCGAAGCAAACTCAGGCTGTCCAAATGAGAGGTTCCCGATGCATGTGGCGTTTCCTCGAAGTGGATCAAGAAGGCATAGAACACCCGTGCTCGTGCCCACGCTCCAGAGTTTAAGGGGCCATATATTCACTTATCACATCGTCAACAATGCTCCAGTCTCTGTCCCATATGCGGCTTGAATACCAGAGGTACCGGTGATACACATTTCCAGACAGGCAAGATGTCGTGAGCTGGTCTAGGAGTATTAAATTTTGGGAGCATGCTACTGCCAGGAACGTCTTGTGCCAGGTGCCAGCTGTCTAGGGTCAAGACAAGTGGATGCCACGCCATGAGCGGAACCCGTGTGTCGGTGACTACACAACTCATGCGGGGTCAATAAGTCAAACACAACCCCGTGATCGATATCCTCTTCCCTCAGTTAGGCATCTCCAGGCTCGCACCATGACCTTTAAAAGGGGCGATAACACCGCGTTTTCCTGGGGGTATTTTCCGGCACTTAGACTTCTTCATTTAGAGAGTAGCTAATTTCCCCGGATGATAGGGCCCATAAACTTTAGGTGTTAGAAATTCTGCCTCAAAGGGATCGCGGTAGGGTGCATGATCGCGTCTCACATGTATGTCCGGTTCCATTATACGAGTTCCCTTCATCACATAAAAGAACAAATCTCTTGACGGTGTTCGGTACCGACTCGGGTCAAGTTTTGAGTTCTCACCACCACAGAGAACCCCCCTCAAGAACGATGGGCTATCCCCACAAGACAAAACGGTTTCAAGGTAGCTCTGAGGACTTCAGTTTCACCGATGACGAGCTGTTGCGCGTACTGGCCACAAGGCACAGTCTGGGAGCGCTCGAACCTAGCTTATATCACGCCCGCTAACTGCCTGACACCGTCATAATCACTATGCACGCTGGGAATCATAAGAGCTACTGAGACTACCGCAGGGGTTCATGATATGTAGGAGACAGACAAACGGGGAACATAGAACGTTGTGTCTATGTCTTCCCTAGGGCCAAGGCCCAAAAGACAATATTATAAAATAGAGCGGTAAAGGTAGTACATTTAGTAATTAGGAACTGCATGTATGGAGTAAAGATACGTTGCCCTTCTTATATCAACCCGGCCACTTATCTTGGTTCTCAGAGGGCACTGCAGCTCTCTTGTGGTTATACGATACACCTCTATGGTGCGACTATCTGTGCGCATGCTAGGGAATCTGACATTAGCGAGTCCAGGCGTAGACTTTACTTGTCAGATACGTCGACTCTAAGCGAATACGCGACGCGGCTTGATTGGTTCAAAATTAAAGCCGGCGCCAGTGTGAGCTCTCGAGCAGTCATGTACAGCAATCTAATTGCATGTAATTTTTCACCGCACTACTGTAACCAAAAGTAGTACCCCGTATTTTAGGTGGGTCCAGAGCATGGCTCACTGGCAGTCAAACCTCGAAGCAAGGTATGAGACCATACCCATGCGCCAGATATGCATGTGGGTGTGTTTCTAAAAATTTCTTGTGCCTGCGAACGCTGTCATACCTTGAATAGGCGACCGACTAGGCCATACGGTCAGTGTTTACTTACAGTAACCCAGAAGTTAATTACCGGCGACCATCAGATGTCTATGCCTGGATATATTCTATCTAAGGCCGGGTGTTTCTAATCTTTTAATGTGAGGGCAATTGCAAGTGCCTGCTTGGCATGAGGGCGTTCGAAGTTTGGCGAGCATTTCGCGCCAGACTATATTTTTGACAAAAAATGTGACCGGCCCCACTGAAGTAGCAAGTCGAGTTACCAAGCGAGTTTAGACACTCGCTATTTATGTAATATTTAATTTAGCCCCAGATCATATTCGCCAGCGTTTTTGTATATGGATGAACGGCCTAGTATAGGTTGGCGCGAGAGAGCGAATTTTTAGCATGAAACATCAACTGAACCGTCAGGGTAGTCAATGATTGCTTTAACTTACAGTAAGCTTGGCAATAGCAATAACAGCCTCCAAGCGGGATCGGGATCACAAAAATCACCGGCGACAGTCATTTGCTCTTGTGAAACCAGCATCATTGTCGCTGGAGCGGGCCCTTTCGATATGTCATTGCCTTCCGATTCAGTCAGGGATTCAATAACCGATTGGATATTCTGCGCTTGTTTGTGCTCTTTGGCACACAAACCTGATCAGCATTGCATCAGCGGGTTGTAGTCGGCACTTCAAAGTTCACGTTCGGACTGCTTACTTTGATTGTCAGCCAACACCGCAGTTGCAGTCCATCTCGGTCGCCCAAAAAGCAGTGACAAAACATATGGCTTTCGGGTCTCAATTAGAGCTGGCCTGCAATGGACAAAGAACAGGAAAAACATCTGTGTGCGTTTTAATCAAGGGAGGCTAAGTACTATTTTGTACTTCAAGTTGGTATGAGTATGTGATGGTTGTGATGATGATTTAGGGAGAACAAAGGCGCTCACAGCACGGTTAGTATGCCGACTGCGAGGAACCTCCATTGGCAGACGCAGGTGATTATTATGCCACGAGTCTAGCTTGAAAAATATTCTGTGCGGATTCGGATCAGGCCTGAGGTCAAGCCTCAATGAGTGCTCCGATCTGAAACCCAGGCACAGTCCCCTAAGCGCCAATGTTGTATTCCCTTGAAATAACAAGCAAATGCCAATCATGTGCTGGCGATGCTCCCATCATTGCAGGGAGAGATTTGGGCGCTACCAAGTTAATTCACATTTTGAAGGGCGAAGAACGATCCAAGGGGACGGCCAAGGTCCGTCCGTGTTATAATGTGTCGCGTTAACCGTTGACAAGGTCTCGAAACGTGGTGTTAACCTGCCACCGAATAGTATTCCCTCACATTGTAAGTTGTCCTCGATTTGTCCCCCAGGAAATGCCGAGATCAACATCTCTGAGATCAGGGTAATAAAGTCACTGCTTATCAGAGCTTCAGGGGGCACGGGCGTGTGATCAGTGGACTTCTATGCGTCGATAGTTCCCGGTGACAAGTGACGCTGCTGCGCTGCAGAAAATCTGAAGATCGAAGTCGTGGAGTATCGAGTGGTCTCAGAGTTGGCGTGCATAGACATGTGTTGCTGTGAGCCGTGCCAATTGTATGAAAGATCGAAGGAGATAAGTATAAATTGAGAGGCACACAAAACGACGTACTTTTTCACGCAATGCCCTCAGTTTCCCGTGCCTACACTGTATATATTGAAGATGCCTGATACCCCCAAATCGAGGACTCGTCGTCGTGTGTAGATAATTATCACATGTCAATCCAAATCTGATGCGTAGGTCCACAAATAGGTACTTCAGTCAAGGCTAAAAATAATCAAGCGCGGTCTAGTACCGTTTATGAGGAAAGAGTGCTGGTATCGTGTGTTCCCGTCCCGCACGCAGTGGCGCTTTGTACCAACAGTAACGATGGGTGGCAGGCTCTCAGTGCGCCTCAGGTGCTATAGACTATGCCTGTCCAATAATATGATTAATAGTTCCGAATTGAACATCGCTAATAAAGACACCAAACGTACGTAGCACGATTCAGAAATTGTGGCGCACCATGGGCCGTCGGATGTATTCAACACTCAATTTGGCGCCAAAGTTCTGGATCACTGGCACCGGCAGGCAGGAATGTCCCCACATACCACCAAAGTACATTTTATGGGAAGTTGGGCTTCTATGTGGGAGAAACACCTCCTTAAATGACATTATGATTAGGCATTTGGAATGACCATCAATGCGGGAAAAGCGGACATGCGGGACGTCAATCATATTCGAGTCCGACTCCGCAGATAGCGTAGAAGTATGAAGCGGTGAATATCCCAGCTACTGAATATTGACGTCGAGCGGGGATGTCGATGCGAAAGATCGGAAGAAGAATGATTAAACATGTTTGTATATATATCCATGCCATTGAAACAACCACACCGCTCTTGGTTTTATTTCGTCGGGTCATGGTCATGGGGTCACTGCAGTGCAATGGTGAAGGGCAGGCCGGAGCCTCCTCGCCTCCTCGGTAAGTGAAAGTTGTTTTCTGTTTCTAAGGGTCTTGCGCTTAACCCGAACCTCTGGGAGACGATTATGTCTCGTTGGGTCAGTGCTTCTGCTTGATCGGAGAATTTCGTGTTACCGCCAGATTTTCTGTTCGATTTCTCCCCTCTTTGGATCCTTTGAGTGCGATCTGGATTCCTCGTGGCAACTTTATTTGAAGTGGCAGCCACCCTGGTTCAGACTGCTATTGTGATGACGGACACTAGTTCATTTACCTTGCTCTTGACTCACCTTGTGGCAATGAAGCCATCCCTTTATTTCATCGTGAATGTTGACATTGATTTGGCTCGGCACGACCCTGCGTCTCAATATACGAGGTCTATCGACATTAACCAGACCCCCCAAAGTTGAGATTAGGTCAATGCTGACGTGAAAGCGGAAAGCAGATGAGAGCTGCCATACTATTATGATAGCCAGCATGATACTAGTGTTTACACAACCTAGCAGAATCCGTCAAGAAATCGGTATTTCTTGCGACTTGTTTAACACTCCTCTGCCAAACCCAGAAGCAACGGCACTGAAGCCTCGTTCAGCTACATCACTGAGGAACAGGTCGTGCTGTACGAAGACTTATCAGTAAGACTTTAACAGAATATCGAGTCACAAACTTGATCTGCTAGCCGTTCGTTATTTCGACGTATTTCACGTATCACTCCATGCGACAGAGCACAGTTTGGACATTCAGTCTCATGATCGGGCAGGCAGCTAAGGGAAACGCAGTGACATTAGTGAGTAGAAACGTGACATATGTTTCTGACCGACCGTTGATGATAACTATGTTTGCACATAAAGTGAACACTAGGCAAGTCCAATTGTCCACCGCAAGCTGAGCATCGAGTGGCTTGAAATGCGCGAGGATGGTGAGGATCTGATAGCTCGGAAATCTCTTGCAGGGTTGTCTTTGTTTCAGTTCGATAAGAGTTGATGAGGCTTCGGTCCTATAGCGGGCTATGAGACATGACGCATGGAAAATTCTCGAGCGTGCTTACTGCTTGAAGCTCATTTTGTGAATCCTGAATCCTTGCCATCAACCATTGTTTGACCAAGCCGACACTCGCCACATTGTTTCGACTTAGCACCTGGACGATACCGAGAGGCGGCATGATTTTTTCCCTATCAATGTGCTCCAACACCAGAGCTAGATCAGAAGTATGTCGGGTCAATAAACCTGAGTTTGAGGTCAAAAATCGCAAGACGAGTGGATACAGGTGGGGGTGCGTCGGGCCATATATATTAAGATGGCGAAGCACTTGGGCAGATGCTTCCGGATCGCTACCTTCCTTGTCTTTGTCCATCCAGAAACGTAAAACATCTTCATACATTCCCATCTTTTCCCATAACAGCACAAGTCCGGGTGTGAATGCACGTGTAGAGCAGACGATGAGTGCATGAGTAGGATCATATGGCAAGCGATCGTTATGCAAAAGCCGAATGACTTTGTCGTGCAACCTAGACGCTCCCACAGAGTCCTCGTTGGCGGATAGCGAAAGGTAAAGCTCTAGGAGGGTGTTCCAAACTGCTGTCTGTTCGCTCCTGTCGTCGTCAGAAGCATCTGTGTGACTTGAAGGTGCAGCGCCTGACGACACCTCGACACTCTGTCCCCACCGTCTTAGTGCAACGGCCTCAAGGAAACGGACGAAGCGTGCTGAATGGTCTACAAAGTGGGCGAAGTAAAGTCGCGGTGACGGCCGTCTGAGTGGTGGTGGTAGCCGCGCTGTAGTGACGGACGGTCGTGGGGAGTTGGTTCCGGATCTTTCTTGCATGGAACCTTGCAGAGCAGGAGAGTCGGATCGTCCGGGGGGTTGCGTCACCGTGTGTGCCACGGTGGTTGGCGATGAAGGTGTTTCAGCACTTCCACCAAGAGCAGCATTTCCACGGGTAAGAGCGAGGTAGGATAAATATGAAGGTCCGGAAGCGGCTTTTGGTATTGGTGCTGAGGGGGATTCCTCTTGTTCAAGGGACGAGAGTGTGGAAGCACCCGAACATATATCAATCAACAGCGAAGTCGTTTCGTCAGGTAAGTATGCGAGTAATGGTCGCCCGTATCTGACTAATATGGCCTGGGCCTAGAAAGGATGCAAGTGAGCTCGATTTACATTGGGACATGGACAGAGCCTACCGACTCTGGGCCGAGACTTCGTACATAGCCCAATGCATCCCCATAATTTTCTGCGTCCTCGATCTGAATGCGTAGATAGTCCTCATGGCGCTCATACTTTCTAGCTAGATACGAAGCATGCTCGAAATAACCAGCTTGGCGGCACACCCGAATAGCAGTTTCGAGGTCAAAGGGGAGTTCATCCTTATCCCCCGTAGAGGGTCGATGCGATTCGGCTTTAATGAAGCTGTCTAGTCGAGTAACGTCCTTAAGCTTTGTGTATGTGTTGAGTAGGAGTGTTGTATGATCCGAATTGGCCAGCCCTAACGAATGCAGTTCTTGAAGGTAAGTGGTGAGATTGTGAATACGCTGTGCATCCAAGAACTAATACCACAGTGAGTGAGCCCCGGACTTATCACAGTGCGACGATATACTGCACCTTGCGGATCACGTAACTGGGCTGTAAATAGCCTAGCGTTTTGATGAATTGCTGCATAGCACCGTCATAGTCGCCTTTAACATATAGATGATCGCCGTAACGCCTGTGAATGTCCGCTATGGAAGCCTCGTCCAGGGTCTGCGTTCGAGCAAGGTTGATAGCGAGCACGTACAGCGACTTGTGAAAGAGTATGTCTAATTTTGTGGTAGTAGGTTTCTCTTGCAAACTAGATAACTGTGTGATCAAGTGAACTTCAGGGAAGTACTGGAGAGCCGGGTTCACACACCTCCCCATCATTAGAGAGAACAAATATCTGTCCCCACTCGCAGAAAACTTCTTTCACACCTTCTGTAAATGTCCCCGAGTAGGCAACAAACTTGTTTTCAATGTCGAACACAGTGAGCTTTGTGATGTCGGCACTGGTAGAGCTGCGTGCAGCAAAATGGCGAACTGTGGCTGATGCATGAGATGCCGAGACAGTCATTGGGGGTGACACGATGACCAGATAGTTGAGATGAGACTGCACAGATGATTTGTGACCTGTGCATGCACGTGTGAGCAATGGGTCACTTGCTCTAGAAGCAATGAAATACACCTTCGAAGGCGTAACATGCACCACGGCCGTCTGTCCCGCAAAGATATATGGCTTCATCTCTAGCAACAATCATCTCCTTCCCTTGCCAATCCATGGTCGCACACCCAAGCCCACAACCCACCTCGTCCACGGCAGTGGCACTAGCAGCTCCGCTGCCCTTTGCAGAAGCCATGTAAGTTAGGGTGCGGTTTATAGTGACGATGAATAGATAGATATGGGGCACATCTTCGCTGGCCTCTCGAAAACCAAGGCCCGTGATAGGTTCTGCGGGCGATTCATGAATGATGCGGGGTTTCGGGAGTGATGTTAGGGATGAACTGGGTTGCAAAGATGATGAGAGGTGTCGGTAAAGAAGAACGGTCCCATCTGCGAGGCCCACAGCCAAATATGTTAAGTTATTCGACAATGCGATGGTGGAAACCTTTCGTAAGGCGTCATAGGTTTAAGACACTAATATATACCTAACGCAACATACTGGATGGGGGCGATTGCCATGTTGGACTTTAACCGATCGTAGAAGCACAGGCGACCCCGACTTCTTGTCTGTTTGTTCAAGGTTCCAGATTTTGAGCAGGGGCATCCTGCTGGACTCTTCTTCCTGATAATTAAACGTGATAAGCATATGTTCAGACTTGGTGAGAAATACATACACCCAATGTGACCAGGACGTTCTTGCGAGCGATCATATGAGTTACCCTTCCGCCCATATGGGCAACCCAGCTTTGTGTAAGTTCAAACTCCTTGTTGAGTGAATGAACGCTCCCGTGAATGTCGGCCACCAATAGTCCAAAAGAAGAGGATGCTGTTGCAGATATTTCGGTGGGTGTCTTTGGGGACTAATATAAGCTATGTTCACAAAAAAATCAACACGTATTCACCTTGAAGATGTCTGGTGAGCTGGCCAAGTCATGAGCATCCTTCACTGGGGCGATGGTAAAGAAGGAGAATTGGCGCCACTGCAAGCCCGATAAATCCAAACTAGGCATCACACAAGTCGTTGTAGCTCTCACCGCTGGAGCTGCAGCCATTGATGCAGCCATTCATCTATATTTTGAAGAAGTAAGCAGTGGCACCGTATTTCGCCAAATCGCTGGTTGATCGTGTATGGGGCGCTTACGTGACAAGATTATGGCCTCATTGACTAGGATCCCTCAGGCCAAAGTCCTGCGACGGCTTGTAAGCGTATAATTTGTGTTTTTTTTTAGACGTTTCTGATAGGCATGGTATATAAATCAGCCTCTTGTTCGTAGCCTGCAGACTGCTGCTGACAGCACAAAGCTCGCTGAACTTCCTTCTGACCACTCGCAACCATTCAAAGTGACACTTGACGAAGAATCATTCCATGCGTACAAGTGCGACAAACCTGATCTGGATGTCGAAGTCACCAAAGACGGGCTCATGAAGTGGTATTCGCAAATGAACACCATGCGACGGATGGAGATGGCTGCAGACGCTCTCTATAAAGCCAAATTAATCAGAGGATTTTGTCATCTTGCCATTGGCCAGGTCAGAATGATGCTCTTCGGACTGTAATGCGCATAACGAACTAGCATTTTGCTGCCGCAGGAAGCCGTTTCTGTCGGTCTCGAGTCCGCAATAACTCCAGAAGACCGTGTTATTACCGCGTACCGTTGTCATCCCTTTGCAGTGCTTCGCGGTGGGACGATCAAGGGCGTTATCGCAGAGTTGCTAGGTGTGTGACAGGCAAACATTGCGTTCCTGGTATATTTCTTGAGCTAGTACCATTCTCAGGCCGCCAAGATGGCATGTCCCATGGGAAGGGTGGCTCTATGCACATATTCACCCCTTCTTTCTTTGGGGGTAATGGCATTGTTGGTGCTCAGGTCCCCGTTGGCGCTGGACTGGCATTTGCGCAGAAGTACCTTGGTCACAACGACGTTGCAACCTTCACCTTGTACGGAGATGGTGCAAGCAATCAAGGGCAAGTATTTGAGGCATTTAACATGGTGAGGATAACCTCTGGTCCCTCAGTCGACTCCGTTATACATCTTGCTTGCTTCAGGCTAAGCTTTGGAACCTTCCTTGCATATTTGTTTGCGAAAACAACAAATACGGAATGGGCACGTCAGCAGAAAGAAGTTCATCAAATACAAAATATTTCACTCGTGGCGATCAGATTCCCGGTATCCAGGTATATTATTTACGCCCAGCTCGCAGAGATGAAGGGTAACCACTTCTGAAAGGTGAACGGTATGGATATTCTAGCCTCCCATCAAGCAGTTAAATACGCCAAAGAATGGGTCCGCCAGGGTAAGGGCCCTCTGCTACTTGAGTTTGTCACGTACCGCTACGGTGGACATTCGTGAGCATGCAGTCTTACTATGTCGGGTCACTTTGCTCACGGCATAGGTGTTCCCTAACAGAATGTCTGACCCTGGAACCACATACCGAACACGCGAGGAGATTCAGAGAATGAGGAGTACCCAAGATCCGATACGTGGTCTTCAGCGCTATATCGAGGACTGGGGTCTCGCTTCAGAGGAGGAGCTGAAGGTCCGATCTTCGTTTGATGTTCTCGATTCAGCTGATGGATTAATTTTTTATGCAGCGCATCGAGAAAGACGCTAAAGCTGAAGTTGATCAGGCCGTTGAGGAAGCAAAGGCATCCCCTGAACCTCTACCAAAAGATCTGTGGACTGACATATATTATGCTGGCACCGAGCCACCTTTCATGAGGGGCAGAGAGCGCGAGGAGGTGAAATTTCACGCTCATGGTGATACTTGAGAAATTAACTCAGCTTTAACAGATTCATTATTATTAGAAAGCCTTCAGTGGCTAAACCGTTAGACCTAGTAATGTTATCCCTTTGAGACTCCAAGCTTTATTGTCCTAGAAGTTATCGAATTAGCGGAGAAACTCCGCTGCAGCACTGAAGCGGCGCGCCGCTGTGCCACACGACGCGCCCACATAAGCTCCATAAAAGATGATAGGCTCCCGGTTTCACCCCATGAAGCCCACTAAAATGACACACATTCCTCGACTGTCTAAATCTCTGTCGTGTAATTCTCCTAGAATTTGTCTCGCCAGATTTTCCTCGTCACCTGCAGTAGCTTATACAGACTCTTCAAAGAACACACTGGATGGCCACCGATTACTCCGCTCGGCCTATGAGCCTTCCTTGATAGTCTATGACGCGCCCTCACAACCCAGTGAAAACTTAACAAGACGTTCCGCACGTTCCCCAAATTCCTTGACTGACTACTACAATTCCCGGCGCCGGTTAGCGTCCCATCCGCCACGACAAGTTAGATCAAGTACTTCCAATTCCGTTACTTCCACTGGTTCCTCGCCTTTGAACTCTGTTCCACATCCCGAGAATGTTCATGCCCGCATATTCGACAGTCCGTCGAAGCCACGCGAGTACTACACTCGTCCTCAGCCAAAGCGTGATCTTCCTGAGCTCAGGGTACGTACAACATCTTATCGTGGCAGAATTTGTTTAAACCTTCTCTCGTTTATTTAGTCAAGTTTACCTCTCATTGCAATACTGGGGGCGCTGGGCTTGTCAGCTTGGGGTGCTTTTGTCTTTTATGCTACCAACATGGAGAGACTTTCAAGCTCGGTCGTTCGACAATTAGTTTTCAATCTGCGGTCGAATGAGCTGGTCAAGGAGACATTAGGTGTCGATGTCACCCTTGAGGGGAACTGGTGGCTTGGTGGAGAACCGTGGATAAACGGCGCGGTTTGTGTGCTACTTCTGTGTATCGATGGTCAGCTCACGCTCCACGCCACCCTCTAGATTAACTTATTACAGGGAAACGTAGACGTGAGTTTTAGAGTCAAAGGTTCAAAGGGTTGGTACGCCGCTATTCCACCATCATAATTATCTCAATATTGTCTCTTTCAAGGGGCTGGTACTGTATACTTTACAAGCGTGCGGGAAGAGAAAGGTCAGCCATTTACCATACGTAAGCTTTTCGCTACTGTTGCACTGGACAACTCTCTTAATATCTACTCGACATCTAAAGTTCGATCCAAGATTATATGTGACAATGGGGTAATATTGCATCTTCGTGATGCATAGAATGGTTACAACGGACTAGTACATTAGTAACCTCAGAAACAACTAATCGCGACCTAGCTATAATTACTGAAATTGGAGTGCAGCTCATCAATGCATCACGTTTTGAGAGCGGTGGGCCTATGCAAGTAACAAATATCATACATCGGTGCGTCGGAAGGCCGCAAAGCATAATTCAATAGTAGTTTCTCCATCTCAACCCACTCATCGACATAACAATAAAGCGCACCGGAAAAGCAGACAAAATTTAGCCAGGCCTTCCATTTGCAACGACTCCCTGGGATGCGTAACCACCTCTCCTTGGACCCCCCCTTCTTCCACCCCAGCTAGTTGCATAGGAAGGAGGCGTGGTCTCGCCGAAAGTCATGAGATTACGTTGCGCCTCCTCTTCTCTTCTGCTGCGTCCGTAGCCACGTCCTCTGCCCCTCCCTCCACCGCCACGATATGTTTGCGTTCCAACCTTGTGGTTTCCAAGGGAGTTGGGTGTCAAAGAGTCAAAGAATGACTTGGAAGGATTATATGCCATCTCCTTCCCCTTTGCTTTCTCTTTCTCTTTCTCTTTTCTGTCCTTCTCCTTCTTTCTTTCAGCCTCTGAATCCGACGGATTCGTCTTCACGTCTTCACTTCCACTTTCAGAATCTAAATCCGATGATTCTGAATCAGAGTCGGGTTTCGCCAACGCGGCTTTGTCGAACTTCGCATTTGAGCTTGCGAAGTCGAAATCTGCGGCAGGTACGTTGATATTACCTGCCTGAATCTCCTCTCCGTGAGATGCGTTGCCACGTCTGCCATTGCGAGGAGCATCCGCGACACGAAGGTCTCCCATAGCGCGTTCAACGTTCTCGAGAGACGCAGCCGCGGAACGAACAGCGTTTGGATTCGGAGCTGGTGCGGGGCGTCCGTTTGGCTCGCGTCGCCTGTTTGGTTGGGAGGAGCTTGCAGGACCTGCCGCCTTCTCAGGGGTTGTGGTTGGTGCCTGGCTAGGCATCGCCGTCCTCGCGGGGTACTGACCGGTGTAACCACCATATGTTTGTGGTGCCGGTGCCCCTTGTGATACCTTTAGAATAATAATAAGTAACACATTCCATGCATTGGGATCAAAGTTTATTGCATTTTTGAAGGGCGACTTTGCCGCTCGGATTGCCCGCACGAGTAATGCATGATTGTGATCATGACGGAGACTCACCCCTATTATGGCTGGATCATCGCGGACATTTCTCTGCTGGGGTACTGCCAGAGGTTGAGTCTCAACGTTCAGATCTTTGACTTCCTGCGCGCGAAATAAGATAAATTCATAGGGAGTGTCCTGCGGGGGTATATATTCCGCTGGTGGGCGTCGTGATTCGGTTCCCAAGGAATACACTAAAAAGATGTTACGATTCCATTGGAGGAAATGCACATGCGATGTACTAACGTACCATTAGAGAGCTGAATAGTCGACTGGGTCGCATCGATGCTGTGCAGGATTCCGCGGTAACGAATGTCTGACTGTGACAAAAGAGATATAGTTTTACTGGCACGAAGCTTCAGTGCTTGCATAAAGAGCTCGCTTTCTCTTACCCGATGAAACTGGCCATCTTTCGTGGTGCAAAAGAGAAAGTCGCGGTGGCTGGCGGAGTTTGAATGAAGTACTAATAAGGCAAATTTTCCTTGATCCTGTCATTAATCCAGCAAGAAAGTGTCCGTGTCAGACAAATCCAAAGCGCTACGAGACTAGGGAAACGGTATCAAACATATGGTATACATGTATGTTAGACAAAGCAGGATACCGTAATCAAGGAAATTCCTTGTTTATTTCAATAATACCCAAAGTCATCTTTACTTTTTCTGCAATTTCTCTATCGCTTTCATATCCCATCTGAAGCTCGCTGCTTCCTGAAAGCGACACGGGTCCACCCGTCATATTTCTCAGTGTGGTCTCAATCCCCGCATCCAGAAGCTCGTGGACGTTTCGTCGCACTAGCTTATACACACATGAAGTTGCGGCCCGTCGCACATCAATTTTGGTGTGATGCAAACTATTTTGAATGGCTTCCACAAACGTGGGACGCGAGAGAAGGGCACTAAGATATTCGGGCGAGCCACTGCCCAAGTTAGCGACTGCCCATAACCCCTTTGCAAGAATTAGCCAGGAAAACCGCATGAAAGAGAACAGATACCTGAGTGACGATGCTTTCGTTCGGAGAAATTAATGTTGACTCCAAGCAAACGGCTAGACGGGCTGGGCCTAGACCCTCGAACACGAAATCAGCGTCATTGTCCGCCAAATTTCGCACCACATTGACCGCTTGCTCTCTAATCTCTTCGTCGTAATCAAGTAACAGCCTATCCGGGAGTAATCAATAGCCGCCAAAAATTAAAACTAAAATTTAAGTTAAAATTTACGCTGCTAGAAAATCCCATGTAAGTTCTTCAACGATCATGTGCTTCTCCCTGAGCATTGCATTGAACAGTGCATTTTTTATGGCCCACAACGCATTCAGCCTTAGCGATTTATCTTTTGAGTGGGCTAAGCCAACAATTGTCGAGATTGCCCCCTGTTCAAACAAAGCCTATGAAAAGAACGATTAAGAAGTGCGCAACTATATATGGTCAATATGCGTACCGCTCGCATAGGTGAAAAATCGTTGAGGAGATTACAAATGCCTGCCATAGCTGCAACCTTTACCCTGAGGTCTTCTTCAGGGTTCTTGATGAGCTCGAATAGAACTTTCCCCATGCCCGAATCCACTACGCTTGTCCTTAACACACTGACAGAACGACAGAGTACTCGGGCACACTGGCATGCAGCATAACGTACTCCCACGCTAGGATGCGACATGCATACGTGTATGCAAGGAAAGAAAGGCTGGGAGCTTAAGTCACGTCGAACGCCGTCCCATTGAAGAGTAAGCGCTGCGGCAGCCATCAACAAAGCCTAGATCGTGATGAGATATGCAAACCATTGATAGCCCATTTAATATTACCTCTCGCAGCCGCGAGGTTCCTTCTGGCTCATCTTCTTCCCAGTCTAACCTGTCCTTGGGAGTAAGATCTACCATGAGCGAGGCAACTTTGTTCAGGGCTCCAATATCAACAGCAATCTTTTCTATTTCCCTTTCATCTCTGGTCAATGCGGCTATAGAATCGTTTTAAAAAGAACCTGATTATAATCAAATCAGGACTCACCAAGGATGTGGCAAGCTTTCGTCTTTACTGGTGATGGCATCGAGGAACTAACGGCATCGCTTAGTACATGGATTATAGTTAAGGCTGGAGATCCATCGTAATTAGGCGGTGAACCGTGAGGTCCCAGTGGGGGTGGCGGGGAAGCACGGATCATATGTGTGGCGCTATGACGACTACATGAGGCCTGACATAGTACGAAATATTGATTAGAATTACCATAGACAAGCGGCTAGCTGGACGTCAATATGGCGGGATCGTATGAGGGCTATTATCGGTGTCAAAGCTACGGAGAGTTTGGTGAATGGATTTTAAGGCAGGCTAATGTGTTGCCTACCATCCCCACCAGTATGAGATCGCCTGAGCACCGATACTACGGAGCGACTGTCTTTGATAACGGCTGCCAATGCCGATAGAGCAGCCTCTTGTACCTGCGCAATCTCAGTTCTTATCCTGCGTATGATGAAGGTTATGTGCTGACTTTGAAATCCTTACGCCCGTAAAGCTCGATAATATTGCGAACCAACCATCCGCCACCACGTCCGGGAGCATTTGAATTCCCGATATCAGGCCGTTCCCAGCCCCTTTTACCTTTGGTTTCTTTCGAACGGTCAGCAGGGGGTAGCCATTGTATCACGGCATCCCTATGACGTTGATGGCGTACGCAAGAGGCTACAACCCAAGCAATCGAGATGCTGACTTGAGTAGCACTTGATAAAAGGAAAGGAAGCCAGACATCCAGCGAAGATACCTGATACAAATTATATGAGAAAAGAAACACGAGGAACATTGGCGCTCTGACGTGCTTGGAAAATTTCCTCAAGAGCGGCTATAGCATCTGGTTTTAATTCTGCCTGTTCCGCATGCAACCCCCACAGAGGTGGTCCAACGATATCGGCGAGGGCTGTAGAGAAAGCCTTGAGTGCCCGTGTTAAGGCTGGGGCCAGAGCATCTGAGTCCGAAGGTTGGATGACAGAAAGAGAATATATCAGAACGTGGTGAAGACGGGCAGTTAACAGGCTCTTTAGCGCCTCTTGGGATCCTGAAACGGTTCAGCAATGAATAGTCGCCTTTATCCGCAGACAAGCAGCATCACCATAGGACAGGGACGAAACGATATGGGCGGCTTCGATCCTGCTCTCCTCAGAGCTACTCGAGGATTGAGAGGCATGTCTGGGATTTAGATGGTCGACAATCCTTTGTAGGTGGCGTCAACCATCAGTGAATGGCCAGACAGAGTAGGGGGTTGTTGAACTGACAGAGTAATCGAGCCATCACGAGCAAGTTCGCTTTTTCGAGAAGGATTTCCTATAATACCATTCTTCGTGGCCTTGAGATACGCTAGACTAGGTGCCATCATTGAAGTCGGTCACGTGCACCACGTGTTCGCTTCACCGCTTGTCACACTGAGGTTGACTTTGTGACCTTCAGCCACAGCTTTCTTTTGCTAAGCGGGCCTACGGTAACCCTTCTGCTTCAGCTTGCCTTGTCAAGCAACACCTTCTCTACTCAAGAAACGAATCAACGCGCCCGGTATCAGTAATGACGCCTGAAGACGACATTAGGCATGCTAGCACAGGTTTTGACCTCCTGTTCTCAAACGAGCTTGATGCAGCCAAGGCACATCGTGTGTGCACCTCCTGTTGCACATTTACCACCACATGACATGGATTTCAGTCGCCTCGAGAAATTCCACCTTTCACTTATTGGGTCTGGGATGCGTTGCATTTTTGCAGGCTGCCCTAGGAATGGAGGCATGTCTCACGAGCAGCAAACCCTTGAAATATTTAATGAATTAATCTTTGTTCGTGCAGACTGGCCTGATAGCCGAAGCCTCACGCCTTCTGACATCAGCAGAAGCGAAGGCTAGAAAAGGAGCCCGGACGTCCAAGGCCAGTCCACAAACACGACGGTTTGTCTCTGGACTTGACTTCGAGGTTATGCAAGCAGACGCGGTGCTTCTGTTAGGCTTTACTCAAGCACTCAGGTAAAAATCTACATATTTGTTAGCGTCATCTTGGTAATGTGTATGAGCAGCGAAAGCTACACAGGCTACCTTCAATGCATGTGCGTATCTCCTCTTAGGTATCCATACCCTCACTGTGTAATATGCTCTCCAGGTACTCACTAAACAGGTCTGTGTGACTTGATAATGCTGGTAGACTATCATTTATCTCTAGAATCAGTGCTCACTCCAGATTTACGAAGTAAGCCTTGCGCTACATACCTTTGCACCTTTTTTTTTGTTCCCTCTTTCACTGAGATGCCTCATTATTTCTGACACTCGTAGGATCTATAAGACCGCATTCCCTGATGGCATAGAAAAATTTGCCACACCATCTTCAACCCCAGTGGCGAGTCCTCAGCCCTCGATTCTTGATATCCCCCAGACGTCCGGAGACTCTCCAACTTCTGTTATGCCTCCCCCGTCAAGCGCCAGTCGTATGGGCCTTTTCAGTCGTTGGAACTCATCGTCTTCGAAGCTAGCATCACGCGCCACAACGCCAGTTTTTACGGAGCCGGACGGTCCAGTTGAAGAACTCATTATAGCAGGATCAGCATTTGGTAAACTTATCCTCAAACTTTGTCGATATCAATGGAATTTTAATTTTGCATAAGGCTATGGCTTATTTAACCTGGTTCTCTCTTTACTCCCAGCCAAGGTAAAGTGAGTCTGGTCAAAGCTGGCATATTCAACCACCCGGTTCTTACAAGGTTGATCAAGAGGAGTTGTAGGTTTTTTCGGATTTAATTCGGATCGCAGACTGGGTCTCCGAGCCCTTGCGGTCGCAGCCACCAAGGATGATCTCCATGGTGTATTTGCAGGGTCAAATTATTGGTTATATGGCCATAACAGCCTTGTTAAAATCTATGGTTTCTAGACTCGCGTTGATGTCATATCATGGTGCAGTGCTCTTGCTGGCGCGTGATCATCACACTTTTTCTTGGCCTCCCTGACATAGTTGTCCAGTCCGGTTATCAGGCAGATGAAGCCCACATATTGAAACAGTACAAGGCTATTGTGGACAAGTGAGGCAGGCAGGCAGACATATCAGTATTTACCTCTAACCATCTGCACAGATTGGAGGGCAAGTATCCAAATGGGTCATTGTGGATCTTAAACAGGGCAAGAATTTGTGACTGAAATAGGCGTCAATGCTTCAATATTAATGTCCATTTAGGCAAAGATCTTGCGCATGTCGTACGACCCTGATGGAGCCATATCTACCCTACAAGCTGGCCTTGCGCCCTCACGCCCTCACAGTTTTGTCCAAGCTGACGCCCTGGTGCGCTGTCTCTCTGGTATTTTATTCCTTACCGATTTTGTTTTCTCGTATAGCTGGTCTTCGACCTTGCTTGGACACTGCTAGCACAAAGAAGATATGAGGAATCTGCCGATATGTTTCTGAGGATGACGATGTTAAATACTTGGTAGGTTCTTTCTGACACTTTATAGAATCTACTTTTGGTTTGATGATAGAATCCTTGCAGGAGCCACGCTACGTATCATTTCATGGCCGCAGGTAAGAAGAATGACGAAGAATAGTTTCCATCAGCAAAAACTATTGTATTTCATGTAGGATGTTACCTGTCCCTGGGTAATGTGGAGCAAGCCAAGGCTATACTGGAGAACGTGCCTCAACTCTTAGATAGAGTTGGACGGAAAATTGGGGGTCGTGAGTTACCGACTGAGGTCCTCATTCGAAAGAAGAGTGAGTGATATTGAAGGGTTCGATAACGGTATTGATTCATGAGGCACAATTCATTAGTCGCTTTCTACAAGCAGAAGCAGACGCGCAGAGGGTCTGAGGCGGACTACGTGGCAAGCATTCGGATAAGCCCAGCCGAAGGTTAGCGGAAATGTGACTATTTACCGATCAGTTAACTGATGAATGGCTTCTGGTCAGAGTTAGGGCTCTGTACGTGATTTCTGCCATTAGAATTCCCGTAAGGCTTATGAATATTCTTGTCGACTAGTTTGGAATGTGCACGACCGCATCACACTATCCTCTGCAAAGGCCCACATACGCGACTGGACGGCCCTTTCGCCTCCCATATATATTGATACTCCGTATGTTAGCAGTCCCAAAACGCCCCCAGACCATGGGCACCTGGTCGACCTCGACACTCCCGACGAACTGGCCCTTCGTTCTCTCCTACTGGGAGTCGTCCACCGGTCCATATCCCACTTCGGGGAGGCTCGCGCATTTTTACTGGACGTCGCGAAGCACTCAGTAGAAGCCAAGTGGATGAGCGCACTCGCTCTGTTCGAACTCGCCGTCCTGCATCTCAAAGAAGCGGAAGCTTCTGACAAGGCTGACGCAGACTCTCCTGACACAGCGACTCCAAGCGAGCTCTCGAAACCACTCTGGAACAAGGCGTTGAAAGAGGTGGAGGAGATTCTAGATCAGGCATCTAAGGCGTCAGTGAACACAGATTTATCAGCGCGTCTCGATACCAGGATTTCGTTGCTTCGAGATGAGATAATGCTGAAACAGAAGCGGGGCTTCTGCTAATTTTACTTGAGCCCAAAGCAGGGTACTAATAATGTTCAGACGAAACTACCCCCCAAGTAGTAGGCACATGCCCGTCTGTTTATAGGTGATTGCATGTAATCATATTAGATCTACAGAAGGGCTCCTCGACGTCTCGTTTCCCGCGTATGCTACAGCTCGTCATAACAC
The DNA here is from genome assembly GCA_003316465.1 of Ramaria cf. rubripermanens. Lineage (NCBI taxonomy): Eukaryota > Fungi > Basidiomycota > Agaricomycetes > Gomphales > Gomphaceae > Ramaria > Ramaria cf. rubripermanens. Next base: position 58,867 of record QFFB01000220.1, read on the forward strand.
TGCCGCTGAGTACTCGATAGTCCAGAATCTAGGTATGTATCCATCTGCTAGGGCCAGGTACCCCTGCACAGTGGGAAAAATCACCACATATAATACTCGGATAGCCCACTAGTGATATACGCCGAAAATCCACGAATATATTTTTTACCACGTATGCACTCGTGGACTATCCTAGTACCGATATACGTGACTATCCTACCCGCAGTTGGTAGAACAATTGACACGGAGAAGTAGAAGGTGGCATCACCATGTATTGGGGGACGGATTTCCCCCCAAAAGAATTGGGTTTACATAGTAAAATAGGTGACACTGGGAAAAGGGGATTATTCCAAACTTGGGAATATGGCTTGAAAAGTGGATGGTGATTTATAGCCAATTAATGCTGCAAAAGTGGAATATGGCTTGGAAATATGAAAAATCAAGTTTACACAGAAGTTGTATAATGTACCCCAAAGATGTTCCAGACACTTCCCTTTAAATACTGCTTGAATTTTCATATTCCCAAACCATATTCCACTTTTGCAGGATTAATTAGCTATTTTAAATTTCTGTCCACTTTTCAAGTCATATTTCCAAATATGGAATAATCCCTAGTGTGACTATTTAATGTGTCTGATAAGACCCAAAAAATCAATTTCCGCCAGGACCATCATGTAATACAACATTATGTATTTGAGGGGGTAGTAATTCTTAGTGTTGACCACAAGGCTTCTAGATGAGCACCAGTGTGATACATAATATTGCTGAGAGACTAGCATGCTATAATAGATACATGTCATGAACTGGTTTATTCCACCATAATGCTGAGCACCTAAGTGGGACCATTTCCTCAATTGTCTCATCAGATGACCAACATCTTTTCATATTCTAAGTTGAGCCATCATCTCCATCATCTTCAATGTGCCTCACTGTCAGAACTGTCCACACTGGGTATAAGATCCCAATGTTGAAAGACCCTGCACTAAAAAGTGTGCCTGTTTTTGTTGGTCACAGAAGATAAGAGATAGAGAGTAGAGATAGGACAAGTCTGAAGTAGACAAGCCTCAAAGAAAAGTATTGAGAGAAGAGAGTTGAGATGAGCAAGGTATCCTCAAGTGCTTAAGGGCACAGGAGATGGTGTAACATATATGATAACCAAACTAGTGAAATACATGAAGCAAGCTAGCTATTTAACTACTTGGGAGAATGGGGGTGAGTTATAAAATATTAAGGGGTATGAGTTAGAATGAGTCAGAATGAGTCAGGGTGAGTCATAATGAGTCAGAACAATGAGTCAAGTATGGTACAGAAAGGGGGAAATGAGTCACAATGCTCTACAATGAGTCATAGGGGTAACAATAAGTCATGGAGAATAAGAATGAGTCAAAGGGAATAGTAATGAGTCATCACTTAACCCCTGAACCAAGCGCCAATCCAGGATCACACTTCCATACTCCAAGTGTACAGAGGCAATGCTTGATCTGCTGATCTGATTGAAGGAGGTGGTGTAGAATTGAGTGGTCAAGGGGGATAAATGGAATAGTTGAAATGGTAAGGATCATACAGGGAGCTGACACCACTTTCCAATATCTCAATCTCCACACTGTGCTTGTCTTCATGTTCATGGGGAATGTGATGCACTGGTAACTCAACTTGTCCTGAGTTGGGGTTGAAGAAGAGTTCATAGAGATCAATGCTTTCCCAGTCCATGTGTCAGGGTTCACTGGTTTGATTTCCAAAGTCTTGGTTTTCCAAGTTTCTGAATCTTCTATCACTTTCCATAAGTTTCTGTCTCCCCTGATTATGTAAGCATTACTAGTGCAGTGATAAGGTTGGAGCTGGTGTGGTGGCATCTCCTCAGCTTGATCTCTGAGGATATCCACTGCACAGGCAAGCCCCCATATATCTATTATTGATAGTGCTATAGATTGAGGATCTCCACTGCACAGTTGGTCATTATCCTGTATTGGCTCTTATCTCCTTGAGTATCTTTAGGTTGTGGCTTCATCATCAGTGTTGCCCTCACAGAAGATCAAGCTCAATAGGACAACCCCACACATTCTTCCAATAACAGCTCTACCCTTATCATATGGCAGACCAACTCCCAGATACTTATTGGGACCAA
>QFFB01000233.1:0-27980 GCA_003316465.1 Ramaria cf. rubripermanens
GCAAGGAAGTGCCTTTAGCAACAGTTTTTAACCACACAAAGCATAATTACGCACTCTTTAGTGGAGTAAATGGCGAAAGGGCCACTATAGCATTGTGCGAGAACAGGAATGTCTTCGGAGCCTTCCATGCGGCTGGGACAATAACCAGGATCAAAAGCGGTGACGGGATGAATGTTAACACGTACCTGAATATGTCGAACATTCGGTAACGTAATATGAACCTACAGAAAGTTGCTTATCGGCGCCCCACGTCCTTTTAGTATATCAGGGCTTTACTTACAGGCCTTCAGTTCGTACAGACAGATCCTACGTTGCAGAAGTTAGTGTCCGTGAGTTGAACAAAGGAAACCTCAGACCCACAGAAAACACATAAAATATGACTTCATCTCCATCCAAACCCTTGATCTGGGAGGCATGAGCGAAGGTGGTTCCAAACAACGAGTCCGTAACCTTGCTTTCTTCGGCGGGTGGCATAGGAGCAACGAGTGTAGCCTGTTCAAAGTTCGGAGCCGTGGACGAGCCTTCACCAGAACTGCCCACCGCCCTTAAGTGAGGGTAGGGAGTAGGTCGAATCGCATAAAGATCGACGTGACAGATTAGTCCCCCGACCTCGAGCTGTCTGCAATCCCCAAATTTGTGGTCAGTTAGACGAAAAATAGTGGCTGAGGGCATACTCGGCTGGAATCTCTTGTTCAGTGGGATGGTCGGTGTCGGCATTAAACACTTGATACATTCGTAATCGTACAACAGGTGGCGGATCGAGTGGTCTTCTATCTCTCTTTGCGAACCTGGAAACAACTTCTAAGTGGACGATGTAAATACAGTCAACGGCCAAGGGGCTACTTTCGACCCAAGTCAGCTTTCTGTGCCTCTGTTCAGAATATACACATGAGCAAGGGGCTGAGTAGATCAACTACGGCGTTAGCTCACCTTGAAGCTCAGCTCTGGTCATGTGAAAAGTGAACACCGACTTCCTGACGAGAAAATCGCACCCACCGGATGGTTTGACCAGCATATGGACCCGAGGCAAAAAGAATTGGCATTCCTATTCGCGTGTCATTATGATCTCTTCGGTCTGGAGACTGTCCGGGCGCTATTTGTGACGGTCCGACCGGAGCGTTACCGAGCGGGTTGTGGTACTGTATTCACAGATAGAAAGTCAATCTGAGCTCGACGTCTGCAACAATGAGCTCGCTCACCGGATACATGAGCTTTGGCAGTGATCGACTTACAGTATATTGAAGGGACCAGGGACTTGGCCGAGGATGGGGTGTAGCGCAGTTTATGTACTCAGAGGCGAGTCGGAGTTTTCTCAATTTTAAACTCCTATTTCTTGTTCGTCCTCTGTCTTCTTTTGTGTGTTGTTATTACTTCTCAAAAAGGCTATATGTACGGTTGTCTAGGGAATCTTGGGGCATTATCTCATTCTTTGCATCAGTCATATCTGCCTCGCTTTTTCTCAGGTGCATCCTAAAGCGGTACATTGGCACATAGCAGCATGCATTGATTTGTTTTCGTCGAAAGTGCAAGTTATTGTCACGGGGGTAAGAATGCTACGATCCTATCAAAGCTTGTGAGGTATACAATAACCCCATTTCCAGGATTTCGGCCGAGTAACCCAGATGAACTTGAACCTCGAGGCAGCTTCAGGCCTGAGCACTTCCTATCAGATTCAGATCTATGAAGTAGCAAACATATGTGAAGGCATATTTTTTGTCTCATGTGTCCCGACCACAGCTTCTCTGGACCTGTCATGTGGTAGCTGCGCACAGCACCTCCTTTGCAAAGTCGCTACAGAGCGTATTTTGCCGGTTGTGCCAACTGCCGGAAATAACAACTTCCACAAGCAAAATCTGATGAGTCTAAGTGCGGCTAATCGGACTGATCCATGGCGTGACAGGCGGGAAGATGAAGTAGACTGCTAGCCGATGGCACAGAATGATATGCGATCAGAAAGTACTGGTGTTCGCCTAGTGTCCGGTGCATTGAGGTACTATAGTCGGTGGGCCCACGGTAGCTGTAGCTGTTAGGGATAGTTAATTTCGATGTATATGATGAACGCGAGCCTAACGGTGATGTAGCCGGCGATATTTCTGGGGACCGACAAATTGACAGTAAGCTATCTTAAGAAAGCGCTATCCAGTGCCAAACGCCGTGGATTGCGTAGTGAACTATCTGAAACGGAAAAATGGTGTTAGATCTTAAGCGCTACAAGCAAGCTCCGAGGCTGCGATGCCTGCTGCATGCGTATCAAGAATCGGTAGCTACACTTTTTTCATCGACTCACCGAAGTGAAGCATGGCTGGAGCGTCTAATGCCACTAAAGGCTTCTGGGCAGAGATCGACACGCCCGGAGCTTCACGGCGTGGATACAGCGCACACATTTTTGGGCCAAACCATATAAATTTTTGAAGTGGGTGTTGGAAAGATGCTTCGGTAGGCTTCTCTTTCAGGCGAGTACGCATCAGGTCAACAATAGAAGACTCAGCTTGCGTACAGCTTTGGCACTTAGACACGTTGTAATACTAATGAAATAATGTTCTGCTGCCGAAACCTCGGAGGCGAGACGATATGGCCGACATCTATGAACATTACTTTACTGGGCGGAAGATCGGATGGTCTATGGCGGCGGCTGCTATACGAACATTAAACATCTACCCGGACAAAAAATCAGTTACAGTGCGAGGAATTGTACTCTTCAATCTTATATTCGGATAAATGGACGATTGATGAGATTGGTGTGAGTCGACGTCCAAAGAGTCTTTCTCTCTGCGCGATTGCTCCCTTGGGCTCCATTGGCCTACATTCCTGTGAGATTGTGCCGCGACTTCTCTGGTGTCCCACGCGATTTGGCCAACACGAGGATACAGCATGGTTTGAATTATTGGCAAAAATGGCTCACATTCGTGGCTCGTTGTCCGAAAGCCGAAAGGAAAGGACAGGACGCTTATGACGAAGCCGGGTGACCATAAAATCAAGTCAATAAACCTTATTAAGGTTAATCTTAGTGCCAACGCATTGCTACACTGTGGATTGAAACTGTGGCGCTGATAGGGATGGAGTCACAGTGCCAGCAGAATGTAAGAGTATCGTGCATACGTGGAGATTGCCGGGATCACCAAGGCGAACGCAACATGCTTCTAGATAAATTTGATGGCCAAGAATGTACCTGAATCACGGAAATCCCGCCGAACATGTGCGATGGTCAAAGGCAGATTCCATTCAACAGGCTGGCGGGTGATGTTTGGGCAGTATACTGGATCAATCCCCAAGACTAAACCATAGTGATACCAAATGGAACATTAACACTATTATGGAACACTTACCGAAAGTATCTTTGCATGGCAGAATCATTAAGCATCTGAAGGGATCCAAGACGATGGCTTGCGAAAGCTAATCTGATACACATCACTGCTTCGTTATACTTACTGGGGTTGAAATGAAGAATTAGCGGGTTATGTGGAGTGGCCAGCCCAACAGTTTGCTGCTGTAGCTCGTAGTTGAACTTTGAACGTTGAAACTTGAAAGATGCTTGAAAAAGAGTGTGCTGCAATAATACGAGGGAAAAACATTTTATGATCAGGCCAATCATTTCTTCTTAGGGCAAGATCATGCTGTGCTAGTCCCACTAACACAGCGGAGTTAAGCAATTGTTTCGTGGTCAAGTCACGTGACTATTCGCGTTTGTTCGAACACCTCAACTTCCCCCACCACCTCCACCAACACTCCATTGCGTCGAATAAGACATAATCGATACGCTGGCTAGTCGAAACCTACAACCATCTCTTACCATCAACGGCGCACTAGCCACTACGATGGCTCAAATACCTGACCGAGAGAACCTTGAGTCAATGTCGCGGACTGATATCCAGAAACTGTGCAAGGTACGTCGCGATTTGTCTCTGGAAACATGATCGTTATAGTAAACAGTGATATGCATTCTAGGACAACAATATCAAGGCAAACATGCGCACCGATGAAATGATAAATGCTCTGTGTGATCTTGTCAAGTGAGCCTTATCTTCGTATTGCCTTCGACGGATGCATCGTCTCATCCTAGTTTCAGTGGAAAGGAAGTTCCTCGCCCACATCGAGCAATGTCCGAGCGGGTAGCCTCCCAGCCTCCTCCAAAGGGCCGTGTCAGCTCTGTTCAGCCGCCCGCATCCAAAGCGTCTGAGATCTCGGCTAAGAAGTTAGCACTTCAGCCATCTGAGTCGAACACCGACGCAGAATCTGTTGCTGATACGCCACCTTCTGCACCTGCTACCCGCCGGAAGGCCAAGGATATTCAGTCACATCTTGGAAAAGGCCGTCCTGTTCTGGCGGGTGGAAGTGGGGCCAGGAACGTGACGAAGGTTGTCAGCCGTGGAACCGGACGCAAGGCAAAGGCCAGTGCGATGCTCCAAGAAGATCCTATACCAGAAGAAGGTACGATGACTGCAGGCTCTAACTCAACATCGCCTGACACTTTCTTATGGATAGACGAAGATGCTATGGAGGCTTTGGCGGATCAAAAGCCCAAGCGTACTAACATAAAAGGTAGTATTTGTCTCATCTACCAGACGAACAATAAATTCTGAGCAACCCTTCTCAGTGACACAACCATCTTCAGCTCGCCCTATATCTCCGATTACTGGTGCTCCTGGCGGGTCACGAGATGAGCAACCCTCTCAACTTCCCACACCAACCCCTTCCCACCCGTCCTATTCACTACCTTCCGCACAACTCGCTGCACTTGAGTCACGCGTCACCCAGCTTGAGGAGCCAAGCTTGGCTGCTCGCATATCCGAGATAGAGAGTGCAATAGCCGATATTGCCGTCTTGAAGGTCTCTGTAGCTCAAATTCCTGCGCTGCAAGAAAAGATGAAGCGTCTCGAAGCCGAACATCGGGAATCCGAGGCCGAGGTTACCCAGTGGGCAAAGTCTCACGCAGAGTTGATGGCTCGAGTAACTGGCCTGGAAATACAAGTGAAAGGGCTAGTAGTAGAGAACGGCAGTTTGAAGGATCGCGTCATTGAACTCGAGACAAAGCTGCGTGATCGCGAGGACATCCGGAACACCTCTATGTCCAGTGTGATTATTCATTCTCCCAAGGACAACGGGACCAATGACCTTGGGAAGGATGCAAAAATGGAAGCCGCTGTAGGTGCTGGCGCCGCTATTACGTGAGTACTTTTCTCTACCGACCAGCTAGCATTACAAACTGACATGCTTATGCCAGACCCAGACGCATTAGTCCCTCTGAGCTCCCTGATCCCTCACCGTCACAGCCTACACTCGGCAAACGCACTCGCGGTCTGGTTGAAACCCCTGACGTTAGTGTCAATGACATCGCCACTGAAGGCGCCCATCATGAGGGTGCTGAGCTCGCAGCTATCCACCGCGTGATTAGACCGCAAAGAAAACGTGCTCGTCTTGATCTTGACACTGACGAGGATGCTCAGCCATTTTCATTTCTTCAGCCTGGTCGTGGTGGACCGTCGTCGACATCTACGCCACAGCAGCGCCGGTCCGATTCGCCGCCGGGATTTTTCACAGCAGGTCGTCGAGCTCCGACCCCGCTTGTGAGAACCGAAAATGCGGATGCTTACCTCTGCTTGGACGCTGACGATTCGGCAGTGCAACGGGGTGACACATTGAAGGCGGGCGACGTCGTTGCGTCGTCCAATACTCGAGCAGCACATCCTGTCGAGGTTGCTCCACGCACTCCCCCAACCAGAATAGCGGGTGCGGGACCTTCCTCCGATATGGACAATCCCCGCGGCTCGGTGGATCCTATGCACGACCCCAGTTTTTTCGGCGGGCCGCTGCCCGTTTTTTATACGCAGGGTTCGGATCTGCCCTACCCGCTTAACCCTACCACGCCTCCTAATGCACATGACATCCTGGAGCAGTCGGCTCAGTTCGCTACCCCGATATTGGGTGAGCCATGGAAATTCGAGACCACCGTGAACCCAGCAAACATCTCACAACTTGGTGGTGGTGTCGATTTACCTCCTACGCCAACCCACATGCATGATCGTCGTCCTTCGTCGTCCAACGCAGCACCATCCGAGTCTCCAGGGGAGTACACCTTCCGTGCCGGTGGGCGTAGAGAACGTAACGACAAGTATAATCCGTACTTCACCCCTCAGCGAGGTCCTGGTTCCAGACATCGCACGGGCATAACTCCAACCCGCGGATTCTCGTTCTCCTTGAAGAGTCCCCCAAAGATGACGACAGTCGCAGAGAGCACAGAAGCTAGCGCTGCTGAAGTGAATGAGGATGGGGTCGTCCGTTCGCCGCCCCAGCTGAGAACCCTTTATGGGACAGAGCTCGATGGTGATACTAGGTTTGGGGATTATGGGAGAGATCTCGGTCGATATGACTGGGGAAAGTTTCTCCCACGGTAATGCGGTTTCGCACTATCGAACGGCTTCACCCGGACAGGATCAATCGAGCTCATTTCGTGGGCGTGGCTTAGATTGACCCATATTTACGAGGCGTGATGGATAGATGTAGACGCGTTGGGATCCAAAACACGGCCCATGGCGGCGAAGCGGGAGGGGTCGATGATGCGACGTTAACTTTATTCTGAAGCGGTTTTGCCCATTGATTTCCTGTGTCACGACATTGTTCAGAACGGGTACGCAATACGCTGCTAGAATACCGAGGCGAGCTCCGAACACTTGTGGCATCGTTCAGCCTGATGTCGAGGATGTGGACCCTATTCTGCGTCTTGCAGCGCGTGTACCGTTTATAGTTCGAATTGGTTCGTGCGGCATTGAAGCATATGTACAGGACTTTGGACTTGATTTTCTAATGCCAAATCGACCGTTCTGTTGTGTTTCAGTGTTCATTTGTCTTATTTTCTTTTTTTTTGTTTTGCGTTTTTTTTTTGACTCCTTTGTCCGCTGTACTCTGGTGTACCTTCAAAATGCTAAAGGTTGTATTTGATGGCGTGCACAAAAGTAACGTGTTACATGCTCCTCTGATCCAGGAAGGTGTGAAGGGGAGGCACGTTTCCCCAGAACTGAGACAGATGGCTGCTGGGGCCTTTATCCATAAGTACGCGTTCCGCTTCGTGCATGTCGACGCAACTAAGGTGCAGCAGACATCATCTGAGTATCCAACAAGACGCTGGATTTTATATTGAAGTTTATGGTGGCGCAGGTGGGAGTGCGAATGGGCAAAATCCGTCACCAGGGTACCCTGCGTTAGACCCCAAACTCCCCGACTGGACCGCCTTGGCAGTAAGGATCCTCCGATGATTGCGGAACCTGTATTTGATGGTATCGAGTACGTGAGAGCATCAGTTCCTGAACACTATAGCACTGAGATGGCGATCTGACATCTGAGCAACCACTTCTGGGAAGGGCACTGTCCACACTGTCCATGGGGTTGGTGCGCCGTATATTGAATGCCGACAATGGGACCGTATTTCCCAAGTCCATTATCTCCACAGTTGTCAACATGGTATCCCGGAGATGTCTGCGGCTGTTTAGACTGGGTCGTGATAAAGATAAAAATGCGCGGTTGTGAAGGCTGGAGTATCATTGGCAGAAACAAGAGACTCACATCCCAAGGAGCGAATTGGTGTATACTGTGCCGGACATGAATATCAGTTATACCGGAAACGGGTAGGGCCTTCCGTACGTTTACTTAACAAAAAGAACAATCCCACGTATATCAGGGTAGACGGCCACAGAACAAAGACGATGAGGTCTAGAACTACAAATATACTACGCAGGCAAGCAATGAGTATACGGGCGTATTCAATGGGTACTTGCTTACGTTGTCCACAGGCTCGTATTGACGGTATACAAGATAAGCTTATTAACAAGAAGCTGGGTCCTGCCCATAAAGCATGATTAAGTCTTTCCCAGTGAAGGAAAAGAGCATACCTCTCGAAGTACGTTGGAGTCTTGTAAAGGTACCAGCAAAGAGAAGCCGATATGATTGTATCACAAACGGCCGTGCAGATATAAGGAACAAGGAGGATCCACTATGAAGCCAGAAAATAAGACTCAGCGACGGATATCTGCCTAAGCCTGTATCTTACTTTCATCCTGTCTAGGTCGGCAAAAAACGTTTTATCCATCAAACTCCGGTCGGCGATGAGAACATGCTGGCGCTTTGTCTACAAGAAGGGCATACCTCATGACTCCCACCACTGCACAATGCTATCAGTTTCTCTGATACGGTGTGGTCATGAGGCTGAACACGTACTAAATGTAAATACTATAGCAAAGTTCATTGTAAGTACGGAATAATGAAAATGTCTACCTAGAAGCTTACCAACTTGAACCAGCGATAGCAGACCCTGTCAAATATGAATCTACGATCCATTGATATAAATATGCATCCTTACAATCACCCCGCTCAATATCCAATTATGTCCGCTCACTGCCAATTGAATGACCACACAACATCATTCGGAGCGAAATTGTACTCACAAATCCAAACTCTGTGGCCCAAGAATCTGAAGAATAAATTAATACACGATGACGACGCCGCATGAGGAAGAAGCTGACAGTTGGGCCAAAAATGCAATCAGACACTGTATGAGTTTTCATGAGTGACTCTCTCTTGAACAATCCACCTGCTCACAGTTGCTAGTATTGAAGCCTGATCACATGATCGCTGAGCCAAGATAATCATAGTGAGAACTTCATGAGATGACCTACACCGATACTCCTTTATTCCATCAATTTCAACATTGAGGAATGAGAAATTGCAAATAATGAACAAACCACGTATTCTCGAAGGTGAGCACCATGAGGTCTAGTGATTCTCCGTGCCATGACACAAGGAGCTTGTACGCGGCGTGGGATATGAAGATTGACTCTAGCCTAGATGTCAACATTCCTGCCTTGCAATGAAGGCTGTGTATGTTATCGTTTACCAAATGTATCGAGTAGCCTGTGCGAGGGGGATATTAATTTGTCCAGCCCGACTTGGCACTATAGACATACAAAAGCGACATGACCTGTGGCAGATAGTTACCTCACAGGCAGTTGGACTTGGAAGAACGCTCATACCAAATACTTTACGTGTGGCCGATCATCCCCGTACGTAGTGAAATATATCTCGAAGTCTGTTCAGAGAGGCCGCCCGCAAAAAAATAGGGGTGGACATACATATGTCTGCACCAGGGTGATCCCGTACAGTGTTAAAGACACCATTAGAGACGTCAGCAACGCGCCCAAAGTATTGTCGAAATAGGGCATCCCTAATCAACTAGGGGGAGGGACTTGGGCGTACGGAGCGAGCTCTGGAGAAGATACCGCTGTCTTGCCGCCGACTCTTGCGATATTAATGAATTCTCGACTGGAGCTGGTATATAAGACCGCATGGCATCTTTCACAAGGTCGTCATCCGAAGCAAAACACAAGTTCTGTCTGGCACCCATATTTGCCGAAGTCCGTGAGCATTTGCTTCGAATGTGGTACCCCTATCGGCAACCTTAAGAGCTGCGGGCCCTTTCATTTTGAATACTGTACTGAAAGGAAGCATGGATGACCTAAGAGGGGATACGAGCGTGGGTCTGCAAGGGTCGAAAGCAGTGTGCGTGAGTGAACGGCGGTGGGCCCACGATGGCTACTTTGACAAGACCGATGTGAACAAAAGCAATAGCTGCTGGTTACTTGGCTGCCCTCTGATAGGTCAGTATTGTACAACACCACCTCGCTCTCCGGTGGCGCCGCGTGCTAGCACTCGGAGCTTGCGTCGTAGGTGGCCGACTGCAGGGTTCAGTATATAAGCATGTTATTATTAGATGGTATCCACATGGATGTCAGTCGTTCTGGCTCAAATGTCAAGCCGGTTCGATGCACGCTGCACATGCATGACCGTTACATTTATATAGAATTGATACCTGATGCCATTCGACGACCGAAGACTGAGTACATAGAAAGGTCCGGCAAGCATGCATGATGGTAGCATACAAAGAGATGATTCAGGGGATGGAAACAAAGACAAGAGTGCAAACATTTGAGACGTTATAACAGCATCACGACACAAGGGGTGTCCGTAATTACCTAGCGAATGTTCGTGGCATAGACAGAAAGCTACATTGTTTATAGTCCGCGCCACATCTAGATAGACGAACAGAAGGAACAGTGAGGGTGGAGCTGGGTTCGGAAGACCGCAGGCAGGGCGATGAGGAGGACGAAGGCCATCAGCACAAGAAGATATAATATGCCATACTTCACGACCTAGAAGAGTACAGGTGGGTAGGCCGAACGTGAAGCAACGAGAGCGTCAGGCTTACTATTGTTCGACGCTGCCTCTTTTGCTTCAGAGAGTACAATGGTGGACGGATTTGTTTTGAAGGTCGTAGCCAGACTAGATGCGATGATATCAGTACAATAAAGGTTAGCAGCATGTTTGTACTTACACAACACTTTCAGGGATGAAACGCACGGGCGACAATAGATCAGCACTGATCATGAGATGGTCACTGGAACTCACTGGTGGCGTGTAACCGATCAGCATACGGGATAAATACTGGCGGTGTCATAATGAACAACAGAAGGTGTCCCAGCAGGAAGTCAGAGCTCCATAAGGAAAGTTCGATGATCTTGACGACAAATTCTCGTGCAGGTTGTGACATCACATGTGCGCCTAAACCACGACCATACCACTTCCCAGTCCACCACGCTCGGTTTGTTTCATCGTGTTTGAACTCCCGGGAGAGGAACACAGAAATAAGAATCTTGTGCACTGCGCGTTGAATGAATATGACCGCGATCACACCCAGAACGGCGTGGGATGCATCCCAGAGCTCAAGGAACCACTGTCGGAGGTAGGCATGAGTACAGCAACAAGATGGCGCAATAAAGCACGAACCAGGAACTCAAAGAACGCTACCATTCCCACCACGGCTAGGAAATGTGCAACCGATGCCATGACCGCCCCAAATTTGGCACAGCACGTATCCAGCATCGGTCCCAGGAATAGTGAGACAAGGAACAAGATCAACAGCACAGCGGCATTCCATACGATAGGACCCAAGGAAATGATGGCGATGCGAACGAGCGGGCTGGCTGGTTGAATGTTATCGGGGCCTTGGGGGAACGACTTGACAAATGAATAGGCAACAATGCTACGAATAAGGTGAGCATACTAATGATGGCGGTGGATAGGTTGACACCTACAAGAGAATCGCCATAGCTATGGGCGCGAGGACTTCGGAAAAGATGACTGTCCTCCAACCAGCTCGAGGTACATCGCCAGACAGTTTTTCGGAAGGGTGTCCGAGACGCTTCTTTTTGTAGCCAGTGATCATTGTTCGAGAAAGGCGGCAGTAGCCGATCCAAGAATTGGCGTGGGTTCGTGAATTACCGCGTGACATCCACCGGAGGTATTCGCGATAATCAATGATGAAGTCGGTAAAAGCGAATTGGTGGGGGTTGAACAGGAAGGGTGAAATACACAGGCCCAATACGGAGAACCAGAAGTATATGAGATGGGGTATCCAAATCGCCATTGTGACATAGAGTAGCATAATAAGCGTGCGCATCCCCAGGTAGATGCTTGGCCCCGCAAATCGTGAGTATAGGATACTGAAAGAAATGCGCGTTGTGGCAAAACCTCGTCCAGTAGCAATGTACCGAGCCCCTCCGAAGGTGAGATTGCTGAGGATAGAGTGCGTCTGAATCTGGGTGGAGAATACCTCGAAGACCGGAGACAACGACATGAAATGTTTGCCTAAACGGATTACCGCCCGAATGGTTCCGCGTTCGGTCAGTTCTATGAATCAAGAGTCAGGTTAGAACCCAGGACATATCAGCGTGCGACGGTACCTTGCATAAACAAAGGCAAAAATGCGATGAAGAAGACTAAGAAGATACTAATGATGCAGCGCTTGATCCAGTCGAATACGGGGATAAGATTGTAACAACCTGGTTGTCCACCTATGAACTGACCCGCCGAATTGTATTGACAAATGACGAGCTGCTTGTTTAGCGTTCCTAGGAACACCACTACCACAGAAGGGATTAAGTGCTTATATGAAAATAAGAACTTGTGAACTCACATGCCACCATAAAGACTTGAACGGAGAGTATGACCAAGACCTGCGGTAAATTATCAGGAATGATGAACCAAGAAGAAAACATTGAATTATACGTTGTTGATATGGAAGCCAGGATGACCATAATAAAATGTCAAAAACCGGTCCACCGGCAACTGTGTGCCCATGTAATAGTACTCCCGACTAAGCATCTGTTCGCCCATGCCCGTGCCAATCTTAGTCTGGAAGTTGAGAATGGTTCCAAAGCCCAAGTCACGTCCCTTTCCACACTGGAAGTATTCCGAGTGCTTGATCCGCCCACCACGCCCAAAGGCGTTCATGCCCGCGAATATATCCTCGTTCAGATGCAGCCCCTTCTGCGCCTTGGATACACCACCACGAGTGTTCATGTAGACTGCATTCAAAAAGTCAGGATGACCGTAGTGCAGCTTGCCATGTATCCACGCCAAAGTACGCGCCGCAAGCGTGCCGAATGTTTGCTCTTTCCCAGCAGCGACATCACCGAGTATCCCAATGTTCTCGGAAAAGATATACTCGCGAGCACCGACGATGGCAACGGGAGCTTTTTTGAATTCTTTGTGTCCCCATGTGGCGTACGGGCTTTGGCTGGACATTGTGTACTCCTCGAACTCGCCAAGTACGTTCCGGATCTTCAGGCACTCTTCAAGGTAGTTGTCCTGGTTCGCATCGATAAGCTGGAGATACTCTCCACGGTAGAAGATGATCGCGTGGTTCTGATTATCCGACTTGCCATCGCCCAAGATTGGATTCCCGGGGAGCTCGACACGAAACTTGGGCCGACGCTTTCCGGTCGCTGGGTTGAACTCCGAATGTCCATCTATAAGTGCGGAAAAGAGTCGTGGTTCACCACGGCCAGGTTCTTCGTCCAGGTACGCGATCTGAAGATCAGGATATGCTCGCAACAGGAATTCAGCGTTTTCCTGTTCTTCCTTGTTGAACTTGGAGTAACGTTGCATCGACACTACAAACTTGAATTTGCGTCGCGCCATTCGTTCCAGTTCACGTTCAAGCTTATCGGTATTGCCTCCAAAGATTTGCACTACTTCGGGGTTTTCCACGCGGTACAGTAGCTTGATGGCCTTGCTATAGTTCATCATGCCTGATACCGTGCGGTACAGTGTTTGTGCACGAAGAGACGCCCAGATACGTGTGCGCAGCGTATACTCCGGGGACGAACTCTTGAACCCAAGACAGTAGAACGGGAGATCGTCCACTTTGCTACTCGACTTTTCGTCACCAGCGAACGGATTGCCACCACCAGTTTCGTCCGACAGCATCTTGGTGTCCTTCACAAAGTTGTCCCATTCGATGGGGTGCAGCTGCTTAAGATACTCCAGAAGCGTTACGCGGGTGTGCTGGTCCTCTTCGCGAATAATCTCGCGCAAAGAAAGCAAGATTTTCTCTGAATAGTGTGGGGTAAGCACGGTGAAAGTGGGCATAGAGTCAACAGGAAGCGGTTCCGGGATGGTCGTAGTGAGTGACTGCGCAAAGAACGAGATGCGACGCTCAGCTTCACTGCCAGGCGGGAAGAACTCGCCCTTGAAACCCTTTTCAGTCTGTGAGATGAAAAATGGGGGTGCACGTAGTATGCGTCGGCCGTCGGTGTCTGATTGAACTTGATGATACAGGAGTTTTTGCACATGATCAATTGAAAGAAGGTGTTCTCGGTACATCGATATTATAATTGCATTCCAGATTTGTGACACGAGCACCTTGAGGACTGCATCAGTGCACGAGTATCGGGTTCAATTGAAGAAAAATGGCTCACTTTAGGCTTGTACTTGACTTCCATATCACCCGTGGCTAGAATCTTCGCATAAATCCGCTTCGGCAGCCGGGTGTAGATATCCGCCCAAGGGGTCCAGATCGACAACCCAAGAGCGAAAGACCGCGCGATACTGAACACCGTGTTCCAAATGACATACCACAAGAAAGTATCCAAAAAGAACAGGACCAGATCCATGAGATACATGATTGTCAGCGTAAACGCGGCCTGGTTCCTACATAGGGCATTGCCAAAGTACTTGTCATTGCAGCCCTGGATTTTCATGCCGACCATGACACGGATGGGATCACGGAATGACAGGGTGAGGAAGAAGTATGATTCGGTGAACTTGCATCCAAAAATAAGAACCCAGAGCATGATGGATGCGAATCGCGATTTTCGTTCAACATCAGCGTAGCTTGCCGTGAATGTTTGGCTCGCAAGGTACTTCCGTGACTTGCCGGCTACTCGATCCCCGAACATGCGACCCGAGGGCATAATGGAGAACAAAAGCGCGGCAGCCACGCTAATGAAAAATTGTACAATTCCAAGAATCAGGGGTAGCTGACTTGAGGAGTTGTTGAATACTGCAATGTAGATTGTAGGGCCGGTGGTCAATGCGAGGACGACGAAAAGGAAGAGGAGTCGCCGTGTCAAGTGTGCGGTATTATTCCACGTAGTAGGGATATATGAGAACTCCATGAGAGTCGCAAGAATCATGATGATTGTCGCCACAGCACCCCCCAACGCCGTTGCGGACCACGACATAGCGGGGGTAGGGTTCAAACTGCCACTAGGGCTATAGATAGTAGGAGAATTGAAGGCCGTGTAGAACCAATACAATGAAATGTGGATGACCCAAATCCGATTGAAGTTGACAAGGAGGTGGAGGAAGGAGCGTTTCTCAAAATATGTCTTGAAGAAGGCACGGGACCAATCGATCCGGTCGAATTTCATGAATCGTTGCGCGGGTGGGACATCCACGAGTCGGGTCTGTCAGAGGATGAGTGTGAGCTATAGTAGGAATAGAAAATATGTACGCGCACCTTGTCGCTGAGAACAATACGTGCGATGCCTTCGGGATACCAGAACAATTGGTTGACATCATCATAACCAATGATCCGATCGTGGTCCCTCTCACGCCGTACAAACTTCCCTTCTACAACCTCGTAGCCCTGGTCACGGATGAAACGATAGAGAGGCTTGATAACTGCGCGGAGATAAAGGCCTTCTGGGACAGGCTCGATGCGGCTCTGGCACTCGGGGGAGCGGTAGTAGTCATCCGCGCACTTGAAAATGAAGCACAGACACTCAGGCACGAATCGGACCTGTGCAGCTTCCCCCCAGCAGAGGAGATAAAGTGCAAGTTGACGGAGCCGATCATACTGGCTCATGTTGTTCATGGCCTGCCGCCACCGTTCGTGCGCGGAGTGGAGAGACTTTTCCGAGTTCGAGCGCGGGCCAGCGCCACGCTTGACGCTCTTGAGCCGTTGCAGTCCTGGGTTCTGTGTCGCGCCGACGGCGTCATCCAGGTCGAGCTGGGCAGCGAAGTACCATTTGCGGTAGTTGGCGTGTTCTCCACCAATATAGTCAGCGTGGAGTGTGAGCAACGCCTGGTTTGGGGTCATCCGCGACGCACGGCTGTCGAGGAGCTGCATGAGAAAGTCGAACTGCGACAGGGTCAGAAGGGGGGCAAAAAAGCAAACAACAAATCACCAACCATGTTCCGCATCGAATCACGCTGAAATCCAAATTTCTGCGTTAGATCCAAGAAAATGTCTTCAATCTCCCTACAGCAGTGTCAGCAACCTCACGCGGGGTACATGTGAAACACTGAGCGCACTCCTTGGACAGCGGGATATGGCGTTCTACCGTCCACGCAGCGTACGGTTCTCGAGTTGGACCGTTGTGAAAATCTGTAGCCGTGGGCGTATAGTCATGGAGATACTCCGCAGAAGGTGCATAGCGGGGACCGTAAGCATCTGCTTCGGAGTCAGTGTCGCCATCACGCTTGTGAGCTGACAACATGTCAGACAAGGTTCAAGATAATAGTTGTAGACCCACCATAAGCATCGTAAGTACCCTGGTTATCGTAATATCGCTCTCCTGGTGCGCTTCCATCCGAATGGACAGTGTCCCTGCGATCGTAGCCGTTGTCCATGTCGGACTCGTCGTAGTACCTTTTATTGGCGAATGGGTCGGGGCCTCGCGACATGGCGACGCTTCAAGTACCTGGTCGTTATCTGTTGGACGTAATGTTGGTGGTGCGAAGCAAGAGTGGGGCGTGGCATGCCATATGTGACACGTGTGACTTTCTCCTTTCCTGGCGTCACGCTTGCGTCACACTAAGTCGATTTTGGAGAATGTCCTTCCTATTTTTATTTTTATTTCCTTTCGGCGAGACGCCTGTGGAATAAGAACGGAACAGAATGGACATTAATCTATGTATAGCCAGATCAATTGTAGCCTTACAACCAAGGCTTCAGACTGTTCTGCTGGCAACGGTCACAGGTCCTCACAATCATGCAGTACCCCGCTTTGTCAGCTGCGGGCAATTTCTTGGCAAATTGGATGGGATGGGCGGCTGTGCGTGCCCACCGCACCTTCCACATGAAGCAAAGTTCATTTCTGTCTATTCATGCTACCCTCTACCCTGCGTCGATCGTATTCGGAGGTCTCAGCTTTGATCCTCTGTTCCAGTATACAGTGAGCCGTTTTTTTTTGTATAATGGCTCAAATTTATTGCAAAAACTACGTTACGAGACCGAAGTAATCCCGAACTCTCGCTCGCTTGCTCCATAAAGACGAAAGGCACCGTTAGAGCTATTAGTGCACTTTTGTTTTGAGTTTACACTCCAAGTCGACGGTGATGATTGCCTTCAAACTTGAGGACTTCCCAGCTTTCCTTCTGCGCAATCGAAGTACTTGACTAAATTTTCAAACTTGGAGCCCGTGATGATGGGTGGGTTGGCTTCGGTATGTACGCCAGGACATATGTAAGCTCAGCGCGACTTCGAGTCTATGGATCAGAGTGAACGGTCCAGCTATACCATGAGGTGTAGGTAAAGACAACGGTGTCTTTACCTCAGATATCCAAGTACGTACAATCACGCACTATGTATATAAATAATTAATTTTGTCCACAGTCGAGCCATGAATAGGGTGCGCCGGGTCTCATAGATCCAGACAAAGGACTTTTGGAGCTTGCACACTCCCAATTTTCTCTAGCTTAGCTCTAATCTGTTCACCAACCACCCTCAGACCCGCGGGCTCAGTAATGAGACACGCTTGTCGGCAGACACATGTTAAACATCTAATTTGCCACCGAGGACGAGACTCCCGGCTGTCTTGATGATCCCGAGACCCAAGTAGACTCTATATAAACCAGTCATGCTAACCATCGATGCATCTTGTCTACTGCCAACAACTCCCATCTGAGCTGGACTCATTCACCATCCACGCACTTGAATTTACACAAAACCTTGGCAACTCCCTTACTTCAAGTTCTATCTTCCACAGTACGTGCCCTCTGCTGCTCACAATGCATTTTTGTGATCCTCACGTTGCATTGCAGAGACGCTATCCACTAAATAATATACACACGCATCTTCTCTCCAAGGTAATCCAGTCATGCGAGTCTCAGTCACCATGTTATTATCGGTGTTTTTTGTCGAAACCTCGTCCATCCCCCTGGTTTTCTCTCCGTTGATGCCCTCAAAAGCTACTGCAGTATGCAGTAATCCTCCAGCCTTCTCAACCGAGTTCAAAGTCGCCTCGGATATTCCATCTATCCCGCTCTCACAGTCTAACAATATGACTACGTCGAACACCTCGCGGGAATCACTGCTCAGTTTGTTTCTCCGCACGCTCGATCTCGGAGGAACCATTAACCATGCCAATCCCGAATCCCATGTTTCAAAACATCCACAAAAGCGCGTTATTGTGAGGAGATTAAGAGCGCACCCATGAGGGAGTCGTTCCCCTCACGAGACAACCGGTGGATGATTAACCAGTCCTATCCTTTGTAATATATGTTTGAGAATACTGTACTTTACTTGGTTAGGTCAATTGTTGAAATCTGAGTGCAAAAACGATAAATTGAAAGGTTTTCGGCAAGATTTCGGTTCCGAAACCGAGCTCTCGGAAGAGGTCGGAGTTGGCCAAACTATTGTGTTTCCCTTTGCGCAAGTTGCCGATTGGTCGTGTGCCTCCCCACAGTTCCCCACACGCACTAGCCGCAGTATATTTAGAGGTTCTGAGGTATATTTTTTACCTTGTAAGGCTTCAGGCCAACGATGATATCCTGAATGTGTGTCAAAAGTCCAAATACAGCGGATGATGTCATATATGTACCTACCAGGTGACCAGGAAGCGGTCAAAAGCGGACACAAGTGCTCCACTTGGCAACTCGTTGTTCTTTCACACCACCATGACCCGCACTGAACGAAGCTTCAACCCGCGCGCTGTAATCAGAGATAGGCTAGTCTTCGGTCTGACACTGGTCTGTCTGTCTTACCCGCGTTATCTAGATCCGAGTCCAAGTCCGGTCTAGACAAGTCAGACCGCAAGGGTGGCGCTGGTGCACACAACTGGGGTTCTTACGCCGATGAGCAGGACCACGAGTACCGTGCACTCGAGGATTATGAGGATGATGAGGGGCTGGCCGCTGGCGCGGATGGTACGTTGGACATTTGTTCATCGTGAAGTAGGTCACTAATGTTCATTTGAGTTAGTCAAAGAGGAACTCGCTGCTGATGTGTCGAAGGTTGCTCATGATGGAGGTTTGACAGAAAGAAGGTCAAGCGTTGTCAGCGAGCAGGAGAGGCAACAGGCGAGGGAGTTCAGGGCAAAGGCGCTCAAGGACGGCTGTGCGTATACAACTGTTAGTGGCTTGATTGATCTTACATCTCTGGTGTACATCACAGCCGACTTGGGTGCCATCGCTCGCACGTCGGCGGCGGTGTCCACGTCACCACCTGGGAAGACATCCTCTATCACGATCACGAACGATGCACAGGTATTATTCATCCAATAACTTCCCGGGTTTCATTCTGAGTCTTCTTCAGACCAACGTCACGAACTGAACTTATAGTGCTAAGCTATACTCAACCCCCTAACAAAAAAAATGAAAGAAATCAAAGCAACGTTTATGTAATTGTATGTTCGAATATCCAGACTTTTCATATAGTACTCAGGTCACAAATGTGCCTGCATTCAGTAAGTCGGAAGATTATCCTAAAATATAACGCTTCTTGTGGTACACGCTCCCAGGTCTACATTCGCAGTCTGCTGTCGACCCATCCCTCCTTCTACCATCGCAAGGTTTCTCGCGTACCTCTCCTGAGCCTACTTAGACGAAACTCGCCAGAAAGTAGCCGAAACTTAGGATTGATAGGAGAATACCGATTACACTTGACAACAACAAACTTTGTATGCCGATCAGTATCATATTATACCATGTGACACCTATTACTTGTAAAATTATCAGAAATTAATCGGGGCAATTCATAGGAGCATTACTATGTTTAGGGCGCCATCCCGGGGAGAGGTGCTGCAACAATGCAGAGTGCGAAAGCTAGTAAAACACAACACTAATAAGTTACTGTAAGGGGACATCGGGGAATATGACAGTAAAGCGCACAATGTTTCCGTTTTAAAGCGCAAATGGTGACTGAGGCACGGTTGTAGACATTATTGAATGTAAACCCAATGGGACAGCTACTGGGCCTTTAAGAGCCGTGTCTGACAACGCTCCTGGTATGAGTAGTAGACACACTATCTGGTTGGAAGATAATCAAAAGCCCCCATGCTCGATACCATAAGATGGGATGAAGCGGGTCCAGGTCGAACATTCGCAAATGGTACACCACCGGAACTCTAGATATTCAACCTAATGTGGCAACCGCCGGTAGGCATGTATTCCATGGTCGTGGAGTTATCATCAAGAAAGTACTGGTCAGCGCGTGGAACAAATAAATAGTCGACTATCTGAACTGCATGTTGATAGTTTCAGAAATGAACGACAAAGATAGTCTCTGCTGAAACGATTTACTCAGTTTTCCTCGTTACATTTGCACGGATGTGGCATGCCAATTGGAGCGCAAATTCCATGGTAATTATGACACTCCTGGGGGAAAGAGGCTTAGCCTCCATGTAAAAATCCTGGTACGCTGTGTTTGAACTTTGGGGTCAGTCAACTATAAAGTAGTACAGAAGCTCGGCACCGGGCGATCGATCGCCAACGATTTGCCTCGCCATTGCTTGGAAAATAGCATCTGCGTTCCTCCCGCATCTACTCTTGGCGAGGCCACTCTGATAGTCTCCTGCAATGGAGCCCGTAAGCACCGTTGCGGCACGGAGGGAGTCGGCTTTGCGAGGAAGCGCTGTCCACTGCGAGCCCAAACTTTTCGCTCGTGGGGATGTGTCATTTGAGGTTCCAACGCGGCTTCGACGTCGAATGATTGGCTTTTGCGACGTCAGACCACAAGGCGATGGTTGGTTGAGCCACTGGGAGGATGGATTAACAATATTCAATGCTTTTCTCATTCTTGGGAAGTGCGCTCACATTACACGCTGCATACTTAAGTCGATGCATACATGTGTCGATGCAATGCAGTGGATCCGTTCTTGTTTCCTTGGTTTAGCTGGAATTTCGGTTTCGCAACCACGGCCATCGATTTCTCTCAGCAGCAGGAGTGAAGAAGCATGAAATGGCAAGATCTGCTTGACATTACTTCATGGTGAGTTGATTTCGACCTATCCATGTACTTATTTCAAAGTTGTGCGTCTCCCCCTTGGTTGGGTAGAAGTCTTACATCAGGAAAATGCCGGAAGTTGTTATGAACTTGTGCCTCTTGTCAGGTCCATGTAAGTCCTCTCCTGAATTGGAATAGCATACAAGTACTTGTGAGCATTAAGAAGACTTCACTGAGTTTGTTGCCACAAAAGTGTATGTCTTGGTGCTAAGTTGTAAGACCTATATAAGAATAAACTTCCTTACAATCTCATATAAATGTATATAAGTGTCTTATCAGGCCTTCAATGTATGATAATGAATGTCTCAATATGCTGGGGCTCTGGTCAGGTTCACATAAGTGTTCCCACAGCTTGGAATAGCATACAAGTCCCTGTAAGCTTTGATCAAGACTTCTGAGCTTATTATTGTTATGACAATGATAAGACTGCACCTGTCCTATTTGTGCACACATAGACTTACCAAAATCCTTGCCACCAGTGACACACCTAGTCCTACCAAGTCCTACCAAGCCCACCACACATATACACGATCTCACTATGTCATGCACCCACCTGGTGCACAAGGCGCATATATTGCATATCATGTTGAGCCCTGCCATCAGGGGAACATTAATCAATATCTGACTCAAGCCCTGCTATCAGGGGAGCATAAGCCACCATCTGAGGACCCCAGGCCAGGGGTTGATGTGAGTTCAAGGGGCATGTGCATACAAGGAGATGCAACACCATGTTTCTTTCTTTTCCTTATTATTTCTTAACCCCATGATACTGATCCCCTAACATCTCACATGTTGCACTGCACTATGTACATGCTGTTCACATAGGTAGTACTCCATGGATCTGTCAGCCACATCACACACAATTGCACAGTAAAGATGCACTAACAGGAATAATACCTATTAGCCTGCACACAACAGTCCTTCTACCTGGGTGGTCTATAATGCAGTTGTTCATGGGCAAGAGACTACAACTGTGGTTTGACTGGTATGGAGAATGATCCTACAACCTGTTCTTCTGGGATATAACACAGGTGACTTCTTGTGATGGTGACCTGGTGTCAAGATTGGATTTTGGGGTAAAGATATAATGTCAGTGTAATTATGACATGGGCCTGTAGTCATAGTGAATAACCCAAGAGGGGTATGCAATGAATTGTGCATGTCCTCAAGGAAAGGTCACCCCAGTTCAGGTGGTCCTTTCACTGATACAAACACTCCCATGAAGTGCTGCAAATAGCAGCCTCAGTGACGCCCCTAAGGGGGTGTAGCAAATGAGATCAAAGGTTTGAGCTCACTGACAGACACAACTACCGATAAGGCAGTGGATTGTGTGACTAAGGTTTTTTCTACTAGGGAGAGGTCAAAATAACAAGGTAGATGTATGATAATTGAACTAGAGAATTATACAGGTGGAATAGAAATACTTATAGTAAAAGCCAATGCAGGGGGGAATGGATAGAGAGGGGCTAGAACACTGTGGATTGGTAGCATATGTTAGGACACAGAGTAAGGGTTGAACCACCTTCATGGGGCAAGGTGGCTGATGGGGTCTATGAGTGAAACCCATTGGCTATACCAGACTTCTGCTCATACTTGGTGACCCTGCACGCTGCAAGGGGGATGTGAATGATGTGAAACGAGGGTGAAGTATCATGGTACAATGGCAAAGATAATGTTTGGCGACCAGCAAATAGGAGTGAGATAGACTGTGGAGGACTTGCCGATATCAGTGTGATGGACGGACACAGGGGGATTGATGTAATTCGCTGAACTCAAGATCTGAAAAACAGCAGTCATGACACTGACCTGGCCAAACCCGCACTGACATGTGTCTTCTGTTTCTTAACTTTGGAACTAGATATAGGTACAGTAGCACTGGCCATGGAATTTTTCTTCTTCTGATGATTGATGTTCACAGCAGGTTGAGGTGCAACTGGTGGTTGAGGAAGGTTTGTCAATGCAGGCTCTTCATGGGACACTCATTTGTCATTACACATTTTTGATCATCATGATTGCTCCACTGTATTCTTGAGATACTGTTGGGTAAGCACATAGATAGGCCAGGTGTTGTCAAAGTGCTGAAGCACAGGGTGTACTTGCAACACCTTGTTCATATCACATTGGATGTTTAGTCACTACACATATATATAGATAAGGACTTATGTTCTCATGCACAAGCATTTGATTGCAGCATTGTTGCTTGTGCATGCATTTATGTATGTTGAGATATTTGTTGGCAAACTCACAAACAGAACACTAGAAGGGCAATTTATTATATTTATATAGGCACCTCAAATTATAACTCACCAAGATGTCCCTGTACCAGTCTGCATTTGCCAAAGTCTTAGCACCAAGTCCCATCATTTCATGAATATTGTAGTCATGTCCACCTGTGCTGGCCAGTTTTGGAATCTTCTCAATGCAGCCTGTGCTATTCTTGAGTTTGAGAAGGGTAAAGTTGGCATGCTCCTCCATGTTATGATGATGATATGATCACACCCACTCCATCTACATACCCACACTTACCAAACCCTTTATCACCAGCAATACACCAAGTCCACCATGTTTATGCAAGTACATTGAGCCAGCAAGAACACATACACCATGTGTCCAAGGTGCACATAGCATGTACCAAGTCAAGTCAAGTCCCCATACTGGGGGAAACCAAGTATATACAAGGGCCTCATCACATGGGGCTAAATATCAAGTTCCAGAGCGAGCAGAATGGATATACATCCATCCAAGGGGATACAGCCCTGTAATTTCAGTCTTTTTCTCTCTCTTACATTAATATCAGACACTCATGGTCTACTTTCCCAATACCTTATATGTTGACCTTTCTTTGTAACACTTAGGTAGTATTCCCACAGATCTACTTCCTACACCAAGCAACATGCCATGGATCTCAACCCCCTCTCCTTTCATCCCCGTCTATACATCACATATTGATTCACCCCCTCTTGTTACCCTATCTACCCCGCGACACTTCGGACTCACATAGTAGCTACACTTGTATAAAACCACGCAGATGGCTCTCTAAATATCCAACCTTTTTGCTGGTGAATCACCGCGCTCAAGTTTACGCGCGGGGTCCCAAGTCTCTTACACTCTCTCTCGTCATCAGATTCTTTTCTTTATACCGCGAGCGCTCCCCTTCTATACTATCTCGCGTGTCTCATCGACGATACATCGAACCACCGAGCCGATCTTTCGGTGCTCCGCTCCGCCCCATCGACCCTGTATAACACGCGCGGACGATCACTTGCAACGCTCCTAGCCGGGCTATTTCTTACGCTACGTCACATACCTTCACGCACACCCCTTCCCTCATCACAGCTAGATCAGTAGCTACAACAAATGATACGGTTTTAGCCCATCCCTCATATTGTTGGCCGGTTTTGCGCTCAAGTTAATGCGCACGAGTTTCCCTTCCAAGTTTTATATTCTAAACTTCATAAAAGTCCTGCATATATATCCCTCACCCTTCCTATGACGAAGCATGCCAAATGTCTCCAAGGCTGTCGCGAAAGTGAACAACGTCATCGGGCCCGAACCCATCAAGTCCGGACTTATAACATCCCAGAAAGAGATCGACGATTTCCTTCTCAAGCTCAACGGATCTGCCAAACAGGGAAAGCTCGGCGCGAATACTCTCTTGGGAGTTAGTATTGCCGTGCGGTGGAGTAGGTGTGTTGTCTCATTCGAGGGCGACTGAGGCTAACATGGATTTATGGTGTAGGGTGTGCCCTTGTATCAACATCTGGCAGACCTTGCTATCGAGACGAAGGCATGCAATGGGTTGTTGCTCAAGGTAGGCGTTATGTTTCTATCTTTACTGTTATTTTGGTTTTGCCCGGCGTTCATGGCTGAAATACGATCAGGTGAACCAAACCGGGTTGATCTCCGGGTCGATCCAGGCGTGGGTTTATTCGGGTGCTCTGGCAGCGTACAGTACTCGCGCTCGTGTACTCAATTGCGCGTCGTCGGAGTCGCCTGCGAGTGTGTCAAATGGTCGATGGCTTCTCCTCTTCCAGAATGATTTTGTACCATGTACGATATGGTACGGTACTTTACCCGGCGCTCGGGCCTGCGCTGGCGGGACTTACGCTGCAGGTCCAGTAGCTCATCGGCCGGCTCTGCTTTGGCAAAACCCCAACCCCCTGGCTTTCCATTACGCAACAGCGAGCTCGAGGTTAGACGCGGATATTCTCTGAAGCCGGGGAGACGTACCGTATGCTCATCCTCCAAATTCCAGAGACATTCCTGCCTATCGTCGAAGCCATCTCCCAGTGCACTGCGTATTCCGATTTGGACATCGTGCCGATCACGTTCCCATTCTGGTGGCGCCTCGCACAAAGCATTGGCAAGCGACTCACAGTCCCTTCTGTGCTAGTAGAGGCGTACAGCTCACTCGTGGCGCATATCGGACATCTCCACTTCTCCTCTGATCCCGACAGCATGTCGAACCAGGAGGCGGACGACTTCCGCTCCTTCCGGCACGTCTTGGGGACAGACACCTGTCTCATGAGGGTATACGCCATGATTGCATCGGCCGTGGCGGCGACTGATGGCGATGCATCACGCGTCTCATGGCAGGCTATCGAGGCGCCGTTGTTTTCAATGCGTTCCATGGGTGCGGAGATGGATCTGGCAGATGATCAGGTTATCCCGAAGATCATGAATATTTTGCCATCGCTGCCGGGCCATCCCCGTGTGCGGTACGCCGCGCTGCTGGTTGTCTCGCGCTACACGGAGTGGACGAGCATGCACCCGAGTTATATTTCCTTTCAGCTGCAGTACATTTCTGCTGGCTTCGACGAAATTCTGTCCCTGCAGCATGTCCTTTTGGGGCATTTCCTTTGAAATCTATTATTTCCCAGTTCTAGATCTGCTGAAAGCGCGGACGCTCACGAAGTGCGCCAACTCCACTGTCCTTAAGCCAGAGTAGAAGTAGCGGTTACCAGGCCGAATGTACACCATTCTCAAATCTTGAAGTGCCTGCCGCAGCCGGTGTGGCCATGAAGTATCTATGCAAGGACTGCAAACAAGTATATTGTCTTTATATTTTCTGCCCGTTTAGTTTTCCCTCTGACACGATCGATCTGGTTTCGTCTTGCAGCATCTCGGGTCATATCTACCCCAACTGCATTCGTTCTTGAGTACCGTTGGTGGCAAAGTAAAGCAGGATGATACCTTGCAAATCTACGAAGCCGTGGCCTACGTCATCTCCTCGATGCCTATAGAAGAAGCTGCGCAATCTTTGAAAACATTCTCTACTGATATCCTTTCCAAAATACATGCTGTGATCCACAAGCCGACAGTTGCCACAAAGGAGGAGCTGCAGCGCCTTGTCGGTGAGGATGATGTTGTTATATTTCAGCTGTAGCTGCATGCTGACATCAGATGGTATTACAGACTGTTTGAGCA
Organism: Ramaria cf. rubripermanens; assembly: GCA_003316465.1. Classification (NCBI taxonomy): domain Eukaryota; kingdom Fungi; phylum Basidiomycota; class Agaricomycetes; order Gomphales; family Gomphaceae; genus Ramaria; species Ramaria cf. rubripermanens. Next base: position 25,985 of record QFFB01000233.1, read on the forward strand.
TCTGGGGACGATGCTTCATGTTGTGAAAGGCTTCGGAGACCATCTGCCTGTCACCTGTCAGAACACCTGTAAAGAAGCGTGGGCGCTGTTAGACACCGTTATTGCAAAATATGGTGAACACTACAACGTTGGCGACTGTGTAACACGAGTATTACGGTATGGCCTAGATCTGTTCGGTGCCGCTGCCCTGCCTATTGTACAGCATGTACCTTCCCGGTAAAGGCACATCGACAAACAAGTAGTGAATACATTTCATTGTCGACTCCTCCCCGCCCTCTCGGCCAATTGGTATAGCGCCTCCCGGTCCCCACTCTCGTCCACCAGGGATTTCAGGAAACCACCCGTCTGTTTCAGTAAATTTACTGGGGAATCAAATTCGACCATGTTTCCTGCATCCAGTACCATGATCCTGTCCGCATCCATAATCTGTCGTGTCTCAATATGGTTCTGTCAAGACGGAGGGAAGACGCTCACAGTCTGCAGTCTATGCGCTACTGTGATAACTGTTGCATCGCTCAGCACCTCTCTCAATGTGTTTTGAATAATCGTGTCCGTCGCATAGTCAATTGCACTGGTGGCTGCACTGTAGTCAGTCACCACTATCTGTATGAATTTAACGATGTTCACCTTCGTCCAGGATAAGCAGTTTGCTCTGCCTCACGATCGCCCGGGCTAACGCCAAGATCTGACGTTGACCGACGGATAAATTTCCGCCTCCACTGGAGATAAAGCTGTCCAGCGTGATCTTTGATGCATCATTTTCTCCCTGCAAGTTGAACAACCCGGCTGCACGAAGAGCATCGTTTAGGGCCGCATCAGAATGCTCGGAGAAGGGATCCAGATTTTCGCGTAGGGTTCCAGTCAACAGTTCGGGTTGTTGCGGTATGATGGTGACGTTGGACCTGAGCGCATGGAGGTTAATCGAACTTGTAGCCAGCCCGTCAAAGTAGATATCTCCTTCCGTAGGTATGCACCGCAAAAGAGATAAGGTCAACGATGATTTACCGCTACCTGTCCGACCAACAACTCCAATCCTTTCACCGGACATGATTTTGAACGAAATGTTGTGCAACACCTAGAAGGAAAGGGGTGAGGATCTACCTGACCTCAATGAATATGAAAACATCCTGACCTCAGGCCCATCAGTGGAGTAACGAGCACGAAGATTTTCAACTTGGAGTGCGCCAGACGCTGGCCAATAAGCAGGTGGTTTGCCGGCATCAGTGGCTTTTGGTTCTTGATCGATATTCATATATGCCTCGATACGTTCGAGACTAACGCCGCCAGTTAGAAAATATATGAATCCGACTCGATCAACCCTACCTATTGCCTTGTACCTCGAACTCATTCAAACATTTGACTATCGGATTGAATGAGTCTCAGAGGTATTCCATAGTGAATGATCTGCTCACTCCACCACAGAATCAGGCCGGAGAACCCCACTGCCATCGTTAAAGAAAAACCAGCGTCGCTTGCCGTCCTGGTCCCATTGCCATAAACCAGATATGCGGCTAGACCGGCAGCAAATATGCTACCAATCCCGTCGATACGAATACACACCCATCTTTCACCATCAAAACATTGAGGGACATAGGAGCCTTGGAAAAATTTAAGCATACCGATTGCAATTGTGAAAAGTCCGTGCGGGCCTCGTGTAACCATCCATGCGTTTCAAGCTCTCCGTTTTGAAAGCTTCTTGGGCGCCATACGCTCTGATTGAAGCTATGTAGGCTTGGTCAGCGCCGACCCTCAGGATTATCACGAAACGAAACTAAATCACTCAATCCAGCGATGGCAGCACCGAAATGTGCCAAAACGGGTGATCGACGATTAGACATCTCCCGCTTAATAGAAAGTTGTGCCTTGATGTAGAGCTCGCCGCAGAAACGGCCAGCAACGAAAACAAGGATACCTGGAATTACAAACACGGGCACAAAAATCATGACGGCCGCGACTTTCAGCACTAAACCTAGCGTTATCTCAATCTGGCAATAAA